>QLPI01003679.1:0-22300 GCA_003314275.1 Chroogomphus rutilus | reverse complement strand
TATGATTTTACAATATATTGAGATTGCTCTCTCAGGGGTGAATGCAAGTTTGCACCCAACACTACATACATCTGCTACTTATATAGGTTCAGAAGCGAGATGTGGAATAAGGAATGGAGAACAATAAGGTATAAAGAATCATGTGGAGGTATTGTCCATGATGATCAAGAATAGAATAAGGAATGTGGATGAGAATAGAACAATGAAAATAAGATAATAGAAATGTGGCCAAGAATAGGATAATAGAGGGTGACTGAATATAAAACAATAGGGTCATGGCCAAAGATAAAACAATGGTAAAATATCCTGAAGTAGAACAGGCCAAGAAATAAGGAGTGGACAGGGCGGGATTAGTGGATAATGAGTGGGGAAGAGTGGATGAGGGTGTTAAGAACATGAGTAGTGAGGTTCTTAGTGCTTAAAAGCTCGGCAAGTTGAAACTTTGCAGAGGTTCAGATGTGGGGCTTGGCTTCAGCTTATATGCTGCACCTTCCAATCTCATTGATCCCTAACTTCAGGCAGAGGTTTGAGTGGAGTGAGGTTTGGAAACCTATTCAACAAAAGCTTGGAGGGTATGACAAAGCTTGGAGTGCGAGCGAGGTTGCTGGTCGAATTCTAAGTTAATTATCAGACTACTGAACTTCTACATTACTTGTGTATTTATACTAGTACGTATTTCAAATTCTAGTAGGACTTAGCAACCGAGAACAAGGGGAACACATATGGGGAAAGGGGGTCTGGTCAAAAGAATAAGGAGGTGAAAGTACAAGGGGCTTGAGTGAGCTTTGAGATCAAGCTGCTGTGGGATCTGAGCGGGATCTAATATACTTCCAAATTAGGAAAGGTTGAATGGAGTTTGGTCAACCGGAGAGAGGATGGAACAGAAATTAAAGGGCATCCAGTGGTAAAGGTCAGATGAAGCTACTGTCAAGTACACGTACTGAGTGTCCAGTAATTCGGCAGTGCCGACCGAGCAGTTAGACTATGCCCATGCACAAGTGTCCAAGCTGCATGCAAGTCACTTGGTATGCCGGTCTCGGCTTGGTACATCCACCATCCACATTCCCTGTCCCTACACCTCATCCACTCTGCCTCATTCACCATCCACTAATCCTACCCTGTCCTTCCCTTATTCCGCAACCCGCCCCACCTCGGGACATCCTGTCCTTGTTTTATCCTCGGCCACAACCCTATTGTTTTATAGTCGGTCACTCCCTATTGTCCTATCCTTGGCCACATTCCTATTATTCTATCTTCATTGTCCTATCCCCGTTTACATTCCTCCATTCTATTTTTACTCATTGTTGACAATACCCCCACATGCTCTGCATACCTTATTGTCCCACATTCCTTATTCCACATGTCGCTTCTTAGACCTATATAAGTAGGGCATGCATGCATATATTTCCTCATTCTGGGGATCGACTAGGCTTAGGCCCCTTGTCTCCTCCTTCCTCTGTAAAGTCCTCTACTTGGGCTGGCACTTTGGTACCCCCCAAGTACTTCCTCTGTCCCAAATTGGTGGCACACATGGCAAGTAGGGTGCAATGCACAAGTACGTTGAAGCCAAAGCCACTACTTCTGGCCTGCAGGACTTGGCTGTTACCCATCTGCATCCTCGGCAATACCGAAGCTCGACAGCTTGACAGAATTACCGAAGCCTGATAAAGACTCAGCAATGGCAACCAAAAACCAGTCTGCCACCTGTTGGCCTCTAAGCACACCAAGAATTGCATTGACTTGGCAGATGCAAGTAGTGAGGCTTAGATCAATCCTGCTATGTCTTTCTATTCTCTTCATTTTAATTCCTTCCGTCATCTGATTGGGTGCCAAATATTCTCGGCAACCCACCTTGCATGCTTGATTGTATCAGCATCCATTCATAGCTACCCCTTGATTTTATTCTCCTTTAGAATTCTTGATCTAGTACTGCTAATTCAGTTATCACTGAATGTATAGACATGTCTACTAGATCTTCTGTCAGGACAATCTCAGTCCACCCATCCATCTGTCACATCACTAGATCTGTTGGTCAGCAATATTCGGTCACAACTCGCTCACCTGCTATAATCCGTTGATTAACAGGGTATTGGGAAGTATCACGTTCCGTCAAGCCACTAATGCCTTTAGGTACATCTCGATGGCCTCGGTCCAGTTGGCACTTGCCACTGCTCCAAAAGCCTCACCCAGGATCCTGTTCCATCGCTGGAAGCTCTGCCAATAGCCCTAGTCAATGCAACTGCCTTGTGCATGCTTGTATACCAGAATGGCTGGCAAGTTTTTAGCTGGGACCTCTTAGTCAGCGGTGCTACTTAGCACGTTCGGCCAAGGTCTCTTCTGTCCATCCCCATCTGTTCTTGTTTCAACTGTTCCAAATATTTGCATTATATGCTCTCACCACTCTTTTCCATTCTTCTCAGCTAGAAGCCAACACCTTTAGTAGATGATGGGACATCTACCTAAAAGGGGGGGGTGGCAACTAGCTAGAAACCATTTGAACTATGCAATCTCCCCTCCCAAAGATGCCCCTCTTCCAAAGCCCCCTCCATTCACCCATCTCCACTCTCCATCCCTTCCTACATCATCCTGAATTCCCTTCACAGCCATCCCAATACTCCACTTTCAACATTACAAACACACCCATCCCAGACATCTTTCAGTCTATCCATCACCCCCTTTGTTTTACCACAGCCAGGAAGGCCAAACATCTCGGCCCACCTCACTTGTTCTTTCTCCTCACACACCTTTTCTTTTTTCAGTCAAATATATATATATATAGTAAAAATTATATATTTCTGATACTATTTCATAGTCTCACTCTCCTGATCCATATCATCCTCATCCTCCCTCTGCTTTCCCTTCCCCTTATCCTCCTTCTCCTTACTCCTCATCCATCTGTTCATCCCCATCATCTTTCAATTCATCCTCCTCCCTTCCCAAATCTTCTGCATCCTTGGACCCTCCTGGATCCCTCTCTGCCATGAGGAGCAGGATGCTAATCATCCTCTCCTGACCCCTCAGGAGCACCTCCAGCAGCTCCACCACCCACCTTCCTTGAAGCCCATGGGACTTGGACCTTAGGTGCCCTGCTGCTCAGCTGAATAGCACAGGCCCGCCTCAGCCTCTTCAGTGGTGGCTCCTTCACTTCCTCATTCTCCTCCTCCATCTTCTCCTCCTCATTCTGCCTCCCTCACTCTCCCTATCTGACTCAATTTTCTCCTGGCTCTTGGCTTTCTGTTGCCGAGGGGCTGCCAAAGAGCACCCCACCTTCTGCACATTGTATCAACCGCATGTGGCCCCTATCCTCGGCACTTCACAGCCATCCCAACATCCCTTGCATGTCTCACAAGGTGGACGTAGGGACGGCAACCACTCCCCTGTTGGCTTGTTCTTGCGCTATTAAATCAAGTCAATACCAAAGACATAAACAACCTACTACCACTCACCTGGGTCCCTCTTGGCCTCTCACTCTTTCCCCATCCTTGCGCACTTGGCCTTTTGCTAGGCCCCACCTCCATACTCCTACCCCTCTTCCATACTGAAACCCTTGGCACTCCCGAGACTCCAGGAGCCCTTGCATCATCTGCACCCTTTTCCTTGGGTGTCGCCTCATGGCCTGGGACATGTTTGGGAGATCCCGCCCCACTCGTCTGCTCGGGGACCTGTACCTCCATCTGAGCGGCCATTTGGGCCCATTGACATTCCACCTGATGTGCTGACTCCTTATCTGCTGCCTGTTTTCCCGCAGCTGCAGTCTGTTCGGCTGTTTCTTTGACAGCCCGCTTGGTTGCTTCCTTTGCAACCTTCTCAGCTGCCTCCTTTGCAGCTGCCTCTGCCTCCCTCTCCTCAGCCAATAGTTTCATCGTGGCCACCTTGGCCATGGCCTCCTCATCCTCCTTCCGCTTTTTCTCAGCCTCCTCTTCCTCTATTTTCTTTGCCTCAGCTTCGGCTTTTGCTGCCTCTTCGGCAGCCCATGTGGCTTCTGCTTCCTTGCGGTTGCACTATTGCTTGGCCCACTGCTCCTGCATTTCGGCCATTAGTTTCTCGTCCTCATTGGTTTTGTAATCCATTTTCTTGATTGGGACGTACGTGATTGATGGGGGTAAAGAAGTACATCTGAGCGCTATGCCCAAACTTCCACATGATGTCACATTTAGGCATCCCAAACCTTGTTTTTAATCTCTGCCTACCGGCTTCATGGGTTCAGCCACTAAGGGGGGGATACTGTCAAGTACACATACCGAGTGCCCAGTAATTTGGCAGTGCCAACTGAGCAGTTAGACTATGCCCACACACAAGTGTCCAAGCTGCATGCAAGTCACTTGGTACACTGGTCTTGGCTCGGTACATCCACCATCCACATTCCCCGTCCCTACACCTTATCCACTCTGCCTCATTCACCATCCATTAATCCTACCCTGTCCTTCCCTTATTCCACGACCCACCCCACCTCGGGACATCCTGTCCTTGTTTTATCCTCGGCCATAACCCTATTGTTTTATAGTTGGTCACTCCCTATTGTCCTATCCTTGGGCACATTCCTATTATTCTATCTTTATTGTCCTATCCCCGTTTACATTCCTCCATTCTATTTTTACTCATTGTGGACAATACCCCCACATGCTCTGCATACCTTATTGTCCCACATTCCTTATTCCACATGTCGCTTCTTAACCTATATAAGTAGGACATGCATGTACATACTTTCTGGGTATCGACTAGGATTAGGCCCCTTACTTTCCCTTTCCCCTGTAAAGTCCTCTACTCAGGCCAGCACCTTCGGCGTATCCCTTCTGTTCCAAATTGGTGGCATGCATGGAAAGTAGGGCGCAATGCACAAGTACGTTGAAGCCAAAGCCACTACTTCCAGCCTGCAGGACTTGGCCGCTTCCCACCCATCTCTTTGGCATTACCGACACTTGACAGCTACAACCGGTGAATAGAGGGCGCATTGTCTTGTCGGAGGGCTGAAGATTGGTGGCAAAGGTTGTATAAACTGAATGGAATAGGTGAACAGGAATGGCTGAGAGTAAAGGCACATCTATGTGGATCGAGCAGGGTTGCCCTAGAAAGGGAACACATCCACATGATTCATTCTGGAGATTAGAACGGCTGTGACCTCAGCAAGGTCATGACAGAGGGATAGGAATGGGGAATGTGAATGGTGAATGTGCCAAGCCAAGACCAATGTATAGTGTCTCACTATAATATTTGTATGAGACAGGGGTGTCTCAGGCTAATATTTAGTGTGTTTCTATGGAGAATCCGGTAGCTTGGCTCTGGGCTTGAATCCTGCTGTAGTCCAATTAACTGGCCAGCGGAGTTTTAAAATGGGGCCAAACCTTCGGTGATGAATAAAGTAAATAGTATTAAATGTAATGGGAGTATTGGGGAGCTTTGTGAAGCACCAGGAAGGTTAAGAAAATACTATTAGGAATATTTGAATATAAGAGACAAATTGAATTAGCATTCCAAAGCTAATTAATTATAATACTAATGGTACAAGAAGGAGTCAGTCATGTTTTTGTACTTTAGTATTTTAATGCTTTTGTAGTGGTTTTTTCTGTAGTATATAGGATATAAGAGATCTCCAACAGCACTGCTGAGTTGCTGGGTGCTTGGTACATGTACTTGACAGTATCCCCCCCCTTAGCGGCTGAACCCATGAAGCCAGTAGGCAGAGATTGAAAATAAGGTTCGGATGCCTAATTGTGACATCATACAAAAGTTTGGGGTCTAGCACCCAAATATGATCACTGCTACCATCAAAACACATGTCCCATCACCACCAATAATGAAAATGGGTTACGAGATAGACAAGGACAATGTGTGGAAGGCCAAGATGGAGAAGAAGAGGGTGGAGAGGCAGTGGAAGTAGGAGGTGGAGGCTGCCTGAATTGCCGAAGAGGCGGCTAAGGCCAAGGCTGAGGCGAAGAAGGAGGAGGTGGTGGTGGCAGCAGAGGCGGCAGCCAAGGAAGCAGCTGAGAAGGCTGCTGCTGCAAAAAACACGGCAGAAGACCAGGCAGGTGCAGAGAAGACAGCCGAGGCAAACAAACAAGCCAACAAGGAAGCAGCTCAGGCAGCTGCTAGGCAAGCAGCGGACGAACAGGAGGCTGCAAAGAAGGCAGCTGAGGGGGCTGAACAACAGCGGGTGGAAGAGCCCCAAGGGGCTAACAAACAACAGGCAGAAAAGGCCAGGATGATGGGGACACAGTCTCTCAAGGAAATGGGAGGGGAGACGGTCCCAAGAATACAGAGGTGCAGGACAGAACACCCAAAAACAAGGGCATTGAATGCATGGGGCCTCCTGACAGCTTGGTAGTCCCGAACAAAACTACGTGCAAGAGAGGTAGGAGTGTGGAGGTGGGGCCCAGTAAAGGGCTGGGGACAAAAGGGAGAGGGCAGAGTGAGTGGCCAAGGGGGGCCAAGGTGAGTATTTTGTTGTTCTTTTATTTTCTGTTTTTATTGAATTTGTCTTTTAAATAGCGCAAAGGAAAGCTGACCCAGAAGTGGTCACCATCACTCTGTCCACCTTGCAAAAGGTGTGAGGAGCATTGGGATGACTGCAAGGTGTGCTCTATAGGGGCCATGTGTAGCCAATGTAACTACCACAAGGTCGGGTGTAGCCTGGCTGCCCCATGGGTGTCCATGGCTAAGAGCTACCTGGTTATTCAGGACAACAACAAAGATGAGGAGGAGACAGAACTGGAGAGTGAGGGGGAGGATCTGAGTAAGGAGGATGATGAGGAGCTGCTGAGGAAGAGGCCGAGGTGGGCCTGTACTGTGAAGCCAAGTGGATGTACTCCAATGGTAGAAGTACCACAGGCCAAACCTTCGGGAGGTAGATGGGTCACAGAGTTACTGGAGGCCCTTGTTTGTGGGCAGGAAAGGATAATCAGAATCTTACAACTCATGGCAGATGGGGGTTTGGGAGGTGTAGGAAAATCGGGAGGAGCAGGAGAGTCAGGAGGGGAAGGGGATGAGCTGAAGGATGATGGGGATGAAGAGGTGGATAAGCAGGAAGGAAAAGGGAAGGGGAAACAGAAGGAAAAGGATGATGATGAGGAGATGGAGGATGGTGATGAAAATGAGACTTTAAAATAGTCTCCTAATAAAAAAAAATTTTTAATATTTTTTATTTGAGTGAAAAATGAAAGAAAAATAAAAGACATGAGAGCAGAAAGAACAAGTCAAGTGTGCCGAGGTATTTGGCAGACTTGGTTGTGATAAACGGAGGGAAAGAGAGGGTGGTGAGGGAGATGTCAGGAATAGGTGTGATCGTAAGGTTGAGAATAGAGTGCCGGGAGGTAGAGAGGGAAATTTGGGATGGAAGTAAGGTCAGGATAATGTAGGATCAGAATGGAGAGGAATTAAGGTTGGAACAGAGGGAACAGAGGGAATTTATTGTCAGGACAGGAAGTGGAGAGGAGTGAATGGGAGGAAGTTTTGGGAAAGGGATGTCTTCACAAGGGGAGATTGCATAGTTCAAAAGGGTTTCTAGCTAGTTGCCACCTCCCCCTCTTAGGTAGACATCTGTCAACCGTCGGTAATGCCAAGGATGTGGGCAGGGAGTGGCCAAGTCCTGCAGGCTGGAAGTAGTGGCTTTGGCTTCAACATACTCATGCATTGCACCCTACTTTCCATGTATGCCACTAATTTGGAACAGAAAGGATGCTCAGAGAGTGCCAAAGGTGCCAGCCTGAGTAGAGGACTTTACAGGAGAAAGGGAAGGTAAGGAGCCTAAGCCTAGTCAATATCCAGAATGAGGGAGTATGTACATGCATGTCCTACTTATATAGGTTAAGAAGCAACATGTGGAATAAGGAATGTGAGACAAATAAGCTATGTAGAGCATGTGGGGGTATTGTCTACAATGAGTAAAAATAGAATGGAGGAATGTAGATGGGGATAGAACAATGAAAGTAGAATAATAGGAATGTGGCCAAGGATAGGACAATAGGGAGCAACAGACTATAAAACAATAGGGTTGTGGGCGAGGATAAAACAAGGACAGGATGTCCTGAGGTGGGACGGGTTGAGGAATAAGGAATGGACAGGGTAGGATTAATGGATGGTGAATGAGGCAGAGTGGACGAGGGGTAGGGACAAGGAATGTGGATGGTGGATGTGCCAAGCCGAGACCGGCATACCAAGTGACTTGCATGCAGCTTGGACACTTGTGCATGGGCATAGTCTAACTGCTTGGTTGGCACTGCCAAATTACCAGACACTTGGTACGTGTACTTGACACTTAGGTAGACATCCCACTGTCTAGAAAAAGTGTTAGCTTCTAGCTGAGAAGAATGGAAAAAGAGTAGTGAGAGCATATAATACGAATATATGGAACAGATGAAGATGGGGATGGATGGAAGATGTCAGGTACATGTACCGAGTGTCTGGTAATTTGGCAGTGCCCACCAAGTAAATCAGACTATTTCCACGCCCAAGTGTCCAAGCTGCATGCAAGTTACTTGGTATGCTGGTTTCGGCTCAGCACATCCACCCTCCACATTCCCATCCCCATCCTTTGTCCACTCTTCCTTATTCTACCAACCATTAAACCTACCCTGTCAGTTCTTTATCCCCTGACCCGCCTCACCTCGGGACATCCTGTCCTTGTTTTATCCTCGGCTACAACCCTATTTTTTTATAGTCTGGCACTCCTTATTGTTCTATCCTCGGCCACATTCCTATTATTCTATTTTCATTGTCATATCCCCGTTTACATTCATCCATTCTATTTTTGATCATGGTAGACAATACTCCCACATGCTCTGCATACCTTATTGTCCCACATTCCTTATTCCACATGTCGCCTCTTGAACCTATATAAGTAGGACATGCATGTACATACTTCCTCATTCTGGGTATCGACTAGGCTTAGGCTCCTTACCTTCCCTTTCTCCTGTAAAGTCCTCTACTCAGGCTGGCACCTTTGGCACCCCCCCGAGTATTCCCTCTGTCCCAAATCGGTGGCACGCATGGCAAGTAGGGCGTAACACACGAGTACATTGAAGCCAAAGCCACTACTCCCGGCCTGTAGGACTTGGCCATCACATGCCCGGTCCTTTGGCATTCCCAAGGCCTGACAGAAGAGACCTTGGCCAAACATGCCAAATGGTGCTGCTGACTGAGAGGTCCCAGCTAAAAACTTGCCAGCCTTTCTGGTATACAAGCATACAAAATGGCAGTTGCATTGACTAGGGCTATTGGCAGAGCTTCCAGCAACGGAATAGGATCCTGGGTGAGGCTGTTGGAGCAGTGGCAAGTGCCAACTGGACTGAGGCCATTGGGATGCACCTAAAAACATTAGTAGTGTTATGGAATGTAATACTGCCCAATACCCTGTTAATCAATGGATTATAATTGGTGAGCAAGTTGTGACTGAATATTGCCGACCGATGGATCTAGTGATGTGACAGACAGATGGGCGGACTGTGATTGTCCTGATGGAAAATCTAGTAGAGATGTCTATATATTCAGTAATAATCCGAATTAGCAGTACTAGATCAAAAGGATTTCTGAAGGCAAATAAAATAACAGGGATTTTCCAGAAGCAAATGAATCATGAGTGTATGCTGATTCAATCAAGCATGCAGGTGGGTTACCGAGGATTTTGGCACCCAAACGGACAACAGAAGAATGATTAAATGAAAGGAAAAGGGAATAGGAGCATTGATGGGAACCTCACTACTGGCACTTGCCAAGTCAATGCAACTCTCAGTATGCTTAGAGGCTTAACGGATGGTGGGCTAATCCCTGGGCACCTGGGCTGATTCCTCAGCCATAGTGTCTGATGCATCAGTTGTCTTAGAGGTGCAGTTTGGGACATAGCTTTGATCACCTAGTCGAGGGAACCCATCAGGGGTCTGCGTCTGTCTTGGGTTTGGTGGTTTGAGAGTGCTGAGATGGGGCATTGCCATAGGGTTGGTCAGAGGAACTAAAAATATATCAAAATGGATGGGTGCTGAGATCATGCTGATACCTGTTTATAAGGACGGAATGTGGAGTTGTCTTGACGGAAACCTAGTAGGCATTTCTTCTGATTCAGTAATGACCGAATTAGTAGTATTCTCAAAGGTCTTGAGGGTAATGAAGGTAGTAGGTCCAGTTTCTGGGGGCATGATTGTAGGAAGTGAAAACATGGGAAGTAGTTTGATTCTGGATATACTGTCAGGTATCGGGAATGCCAACAATGCATGGGCCGAGCACTAATGGAATAATGCCAGCTTCATGATGTTGGCAGGAATCGGCCAAGTCCTTGAGACTAATCTGAGTGGCTTGGCTTTAACATACTCATGCATTGCACCCTACTTTCTATGTATGCTACTGATTTCTGACAGAAGAAGTACCCAGGAGGGTGCCAAGAGTGTTGGCCCAAAGAAGGATTTCAAATAGGAGGAGAGGAGGTAAGGAGGCTTATGCCAAGTTGATATCCAGAATGAGGAAGTATCTACATACATTCGCTACTTATATAGGTTAAGAAGCGAGATGTGGAATAAGGAATGGAAAACAATAAGGTATGAAGAATCATGTGGAGGTATTGTCCACAATGATCAAGAATAGAATAAGGAATGTGGAAGAGAATAGAAAAATGAAAATAAGATAATAGAAATATGGCCAAGAATAGGATAATAGAGGGTGACTGAATATAAAACAATAGGGTCATGGCTGAAGATAAAACAATGGTAAAATGTCCTGAAGTAGAACAGGCTGAGGAATAAGGAGTGGACTGGGTGGGATTAGTGGATAATGAGTAAGGAAGAGTGGATGAGGGATAGGAATAGGGAATGTAAATGGTGAATGTGCCGAGCCAAGACCGACGTACCAAGTGACATATGTGTGGATTGGTCACTTGTGCATGGAATTAGACTGATTGTCCAGTTGGCACTGCCAAGTTGCTGGGTGCTCGGTACATGTACTTGACAATAGCCCTGCATCCTAGCTTGAGGTCACTCACCAGGATGATTATGTAATTCTCAATATTGGCCAAGATATTAATTATTTAAAATAATCAAACATGTGAACAGTTTTGTCCCCTCTATTT
The DNA here is from genome assembly GCA_003314275.1 of Chroogomphus rutilus. NCBI lineage: Eukaryota > Fungi > Basidiomycota > Agaricomycetes > Boletales > Gomphidiaceae > Chroogomphus > Chroogomphus rutilus. Next base: position 11,253 of record QLPI01003679.1, on the reverse strand, counting down.
TTTTGATCAAAAAATGGTATATATTAGTATTTGGTATACCCCCATTTGCCCTCATTACACCCTGCACCCTCCTAGGCATACTCTCAATTAACTTCTGACACACCTCAGGCTCTATCTTGTTCCATTCCACCTGAACCCTCTTTCACAACTCATGCACTCCATTAAGGGGGTTTTCATAGTCAGAAAAGCATTTTTTGACAATAGTCCAGAGGTGTTCAATGGTATTCAGGTCAGGAGACTGAGCTGGCCACTTCATGACCTCATAACCATGGTCAGAAAACCATTGGGTGGCCTTCTTACATGTGTGCTTGGGGTCATTATCCTGTTGGAAAATGATGTCAGTAAAATCTTACCATAATACTCCAGGCTAGCTGGAAGATCTTCATCCAAAATCTGTCTGTACAACTCCACATCCATCCTCCCATCAGTTTTGACAGCATATCCAGGTCCTTCCCACAGCATACATCCCCATACCATCACAGAACCTCCACCAAACTTCAGTGTTCCCTTAACCAGCCTATCATTCAAAGGCTCTCCAGCCTTTTTATAGACCCACCTCCTTCCATCTGACCCCAAGTAATTGATTTTGGTCTCATCTGACCAGACAACATGCTTCCAGTCCTCTACAGTCTACTTTAGATGAGCTTCTGCAAACTCCCTCCTCACCTTCCTATGCCTTGAACTAAGAAGTGGCTTCTTCTTCTTCACAACTGCCTTCATCCCTGCCTTCTTCAGGTGCCTCCTTATAGTTTTAGAGGCCAAGGGTTGATTAAGAATATTTTTGAGCACCTAGGTGCCTTGGGTCGCATTCTCAATCTTTCCTCTTTCCATGAGATGCATGATATGATGGAGAATGGAGGGGGAAATATTGAAAGGGTGACCACCAGAGGACTTGGTGATGTCAGGACAGTGTTTCCTGTGAATCTTGGAGATGAAACCAATAGAGACACCAAGGTAGGAAGAGATATAATGGCCAGAATGACCAGATTTAAGCAGTTGGATGATAGAGTCAACTTTGGCAGCAGAGAGTGTAGTTTGGTGTGGCAGATTAGATCTCTGTGGGATTTTCTTGGGGTAGAATGTCAAAGTATCGGTTGTATAAATAGGGGAATATTCCTAGAGATTTTTGGTTATTTTATCTATATTTATTGTTAAGGAAAATATTGCTCTATGGCAATTCTACTGGGAGCTGAGCCCCGGGTTTGGCCTCTGCTTAGGTGCCATTCCAGGAAACCAGCCTGGGCATCAAAGTGCCAGTTTATGGAATTATGGTTCTCCCACAAAGTAGAAATAATAGATGGTGATATATAAAAATGTTATTTGGTATTGGGAACTCAAATGTCGATCCAGGTATTGGTACAACAAGTATCTAGTGTTTTCGTCCAGAATAGGAAAGTGCGATGTCCGGCGCTTAACCTTCGGTTCAGCACAGAAGAGAGTTTTGGCATTATCTCGAGGTTTAGTGAGAGTGGGGATGTAGAAAGGTAAATTCTACTTTGATTGTGTTTTGCTAGATACATCTAGGTACTTATAAGAAAAGAAAAGGCTGTGTAACATGAAAAATTATTAGAATATGACCGGAGGCCGTTCTGATATGGCTGGGTGCGTGATGGAACATGGGTATGTGGGCAAAGGAAAAGATTTGGGCCGTGCCCTGAAAAAAGATAGAAGAACTGAACAAACAGACATTAAAATTCTTTGCCCATCAACAATCTTCCATCCATCAGCCCTGAGGGACTATTTAGGCCTTGTATCAGGTATCAGGCCAAGTAGGTGGTATTTGCCCAATAACATCCCTAAAATCATGAAAATATTTTTGTAACTTCTTTATATCATCTGTGAACCCTGTGAGAGAGAGAGAGAATTCAATTAAAGTGCTCAAAGCACCAGGCGCTTATGGTGCACTACTACTACGATATACATGGCTGTGGCACTATCTAAGTATCAAAAAAGGGGGGGAGCATATCAGAAGGACTGGGGTGTAAGAAAATATTGGCCGGGGAGGCACAAGAGGGCCAATCCCTCAAAGATAGGGGGGCCAGCAGAAAACGAGAGCCGATCCAGGTTGGAGTGAGGGGTGTTTGTGGTTTGGTCATTGGTTGGGGGGTGCTACATCGGTGTATTTATCGAAGCAGCATGTAGACTGAATAAAGCATAAGGTGGCGGGGATGATCTTGGGGTCACCCAACAGCCGACGAGTGGAGTGACTGGCCTTCCCTGCCTTGTGTCTGAGCTGGTTGCGCTGCTCTGTGTATCATTTGCAGTGTTTGAGGTAGTACACTACAGTCTCTGGCTGGTGGCATTGCTTGCATAACGCTGTGTCCGATGCCTTTATCTTCTTCAGGAAAGAGTTGAGGGATACGTGGCCGGTGCGCAGTTGTATCAGGATGCTAGTCACTCTACAGGGCAGGGAGCTCAATGTCTTATAGATTTGATGGTTTGGCAGTTTTGAGTCTATTTGGGACATTTTGGCATATCAGGGTTATTTTGACCAGACTCTCCTCCAGCACTGGAGGACAGACTTCTTCCAGTTGGCCTTCAGGGCTATGATACTTGCCGGAAGGCACTTTCTGAAAAGCTTTGGAAGGTCATTGGTTGGGGTGATGTCCCCTCCGGCTGCTCTCTTTGCATGTTCATCAGCTAGCTCGTTTCCTTCAATTTCCATGTGGTCCGGAACCCACTCCAAGTGGATGTGTAGGTTACGGTGTTTGCGCTTCAGTCTCTGGATGAGCATGTGGGCTGTGTCTAGTAAATATTGTGCTGGCTGGGTCCTGTTGTTCTGCAGGGCCTAGATGACAGCTTGGTTGTCGAGGGCAATCAAGGCAGATCTAGCGGTTCAATGGGTTTCCAGTAGTGTTAGTGCCAGAATCACACCGACAATTTCACCTTCGAAGACTGTGTGTTTAGAGTCTTTGCCCAGCCAGTATCGAAGGGCCTGCCCATCTTGAAGGGTGACTGATGCTGCACCGATACTGCTTTTGAGACCTGATCCATCTGAGAATATTTGGACGTCATCCATCCTCGTCCTTAAGGTGCTGGCTGCCACTGGCTTGCTGTCTGCAATGTACATGGTAAATTGAGGGCACCAGCTGGGGTGGTGTCTTGTCGAGTCCACTGTCTCTATGGTATCTGGGCAAATCTTGTACCACCAGAGGAGGTTATGGATTGCAGAGGGATGCGATCGGGGGCATCTCTTTGAGCTACATTTCACTGCTTTATAGAGCGGGTGGAGTTTGGGCAGCGTCACTAGTCTGAGCACCTCGCGATGACAGGTGTCGTCCAGGCATATCTGGGTTGGTGGGATCTGGGAGTGAAGCTCTAAGATGTCCGTGGCAGTCAATCTGAAGGCCCCTGTGATCAATTTACATCCCAGCCTCTGAACCTTATCCATGATTTTGGTGTGTCCTATTGAACTGGTCCATCTTCCTGTGTTGGGGTTCTCATGCACTGGGGTGTACCATACTGGTAGGGCGTACTCGAGCTTGGGGAGCACCATAGATATATAGAGGCGCCGGACATGCTGTTTGGGGAGGCCGAAGGAGGGCCGTGTGAGCCAGTTCACGGCAAGGAGGAGCCTTGGGCTTTCTGAATGGCCTACTGGACATGTTGATGCCAGCGTAATTCCTGATCAATCTGTATACTCAGGAGCTGTGCCTCGCCGACACATTCAATGACTAGGTGGGTCTGTCGTGTACGAAGTTAGGCCACACTAAATATTTGCGCCTTGTGAGCCTCAGGCATTGGAATTTTGAGATTTTGGCTTGGGAGTTGTGGGCCACAGACCAGGCTGATTGCTTGTCCAACATATCATTGAGCATCATGTTGCATTCTTCAAAGGTGTTGGCTATGGCCATGAAGAAGTTGTCGTCTACATAGGCACCGCCGTCTTCATCGCCTCCTTGTGGGATGGCCACCAAGCCATAGCTGTAAATGAGGTAGAGGATCATTGAGGCTGTTTCCCCTTGACCGATACCATTGTCAATGTCAATGGGCAGTGAGGTGAAGTCATCAAAAATCAGCGTGGTTTTCCTATCCTTAAGCATAGCCTTGAAGAATGATACTATTTCAGACAGGTATCCTAGCCTAGCCATGTTTTTGAGCAGCTGGTCTGTAACTGCATTGGGGAAGGTGCTTGCTATGTCCAGGAAAATTATGGTTGCAACCTTCTGCTTGCGCCATGCTTCCTTGACCTGGTGAGTCAGATAGAGGAGTGAGTCGACGGTCGTCCTGTTAGGTAGACCCCCAAAGTGGTGGGGTGGGAGCAGGTTGTGTCTGACCGTGAGGTATACTGTGATATCGGTAATTACCCCTGAGATTACCTTTCCCATTGTATCATAGAGTGCAATCGGGTGGTAGGCCTTGGGTATAGTGTAGTCAGGTTTGCCTTGTTTCCAGAGCACAATGGTCTTCCAGGAGCACCACCTTTTGGGGAAGTATCCAGTAGTGAGGACTGCTAGGAGACAGGCATGCAGCAGGGGTATGAGGATGGCCTCACATTCTTTCAAGACCACATTGGGGATGCCATCCTCTCCTGGGGCCTTGAAGGGGCTGGCTTTGTTGATACGGCGGGTGACTTGATGTGGCGCAGGTACAGAGAATTTTAGAGGCAGAGGGTAGGGGTCAGAGTCTTCGGGTAGATCGGGGAGGATGTGTGGGCAGGGTGGAAAGAACAGGTCCGTGAATGAGGCTGCCTTGTCAACGTCCATGTGTATTTCTGAAACAATTTGACCATTGGCCCCCTTCTTGAAGAGGGAGGGAATGCATGCATGGGACCCATCGGAAAGAGGGTTTTTCGCATATTTGCCGGCCACCCAAACATCTTTCTCTTTAGCCTCTTCAATCCAGCCCTTCCAGTGATCCGCTTTGGCCTTGCGGAGGGCTGAGATGTATGTGTTCCTGGAATGGTTTGAGGCACGTTTGCTATCCTCCCAACTAGTGTTGTGACGAAATAATATTGAGTGGCATTGTACAAATTTCCTACACTAAAACTGTAATATATCCCCCAATCACTCCCATATCAAGGTGCAACTCTGCACCGAAGTTCTATACACCATGAAGAACCTGTACGAATATTTACAGGATTTTAGGAAGAAGTTTTGTGTAATTCTATGTACCCGGCCCCACACCTAGCTAGCCCCATGGTCCGGAACAGTAGAGAATGAATGAAATACAGAAGGGGAAGCAGGGAAACTAATAGGAGGACACACAGGGGATATAGGGGAATGCACTCACATGCAGAGGAACGAGAAATAGTGAAACTGGGGTGCATATATGCAGTCACCGAGGACAGCTAACAGAGAAACAGGAGAGGAGGACATGGGACATGGCTCAGGAAGGGAATAACTGTTGTGTACAAGAAGGGAACAAAGGGAGAAGCACTTATATTTAATTGGCACCACTGACAGGTGTCATTTCTCTATAAAGATCTCATCGGGGCAGCCCACAATAGGCCAGCCCTGCATATGCTCCACAATTCCCATTAACTACAGATCATAGTTACATCACGGGATACATTTGTATAAAGCTACTGTAGTTACAAGGAATTAATAGAGACGAAAAACAATACTTTTATCCCCCATCACTAGCCACTAGGTTATACTTGAAAACTCATCACTCGCGCTGAACCGGAAGGTTAAGCGCCAAGCGTACTTTCCTATTTAGGAGTAGAACAACAGTTACTCGTCGTACAGTCAGGCCGGGCTGCAGCTGGGTTCCCCACATCATATACTATTATATTATACATCTAAACATTAAGTTTCTCTTGTGGGAGAATGTCAAGCGTCGGATACTGATGGACTTCGGTACTGCCGAGGGGTGTTGGCGAGAAGGTCGGGCGGACTATGGCCAAGTGTCAAGCGCCGGATACTGACGGACTTTGGTACTGCCGAGGGGTGTTGTCGAAAGGTCGGGCGGACTATGGCCAAGTCCTGCAGGCCAAGAGTAGTGGCGTTGGCTTCAACGTACTCGTGCGTTGCACCCTACTTGCCATGCGTGCCACTGTATTTGCAACAGACAGATACTCGGGGGGATGCTGAGGATGCCGGCCCGAGTCGAGGACTTAACAGAGGAGAAGAAGGTAGAAGGGCCTAAGCCTAGTCGATACCCAGAATGAGGAAGTATGTACATCCATGTCCTACTTATATAGGTCAAGAAGCGACATGTGGAATAAGGAATGTGGGACAACAAGATATGCAGAACATGTGGTCGTTGTCCACAACGAACAAAATTAGAACAAGGAATGCAAAGCGGGGATAAAACAATAAAGGACAAGACAATAGAATCGTGACTCGAAATTGGACAATAGGGAGTGGCTGAATATAAAACAATGGGGTCGTGTCCGAGGATAATACAAAGACAGGAAGTCCCGAGGTGAGACGGACCGAGGAATGTGGGTGGCGGATGCACCGAGCCGAGACCGGTGTACCAAGTGTTATGCACGCTGCATGGACACTTGTACATGGGCGTAGGATGGATGTTCGGTCGGCACTGGCGAGTAATCGGGACCTCGGTACGTGGACTTGACACCAAGTCCTGCAGGCCAAGAGTAGTGGCGTTGGCTTCAACGTGCTCGTGCGTTGCGCCCTACTTGCCGTGCGTGCCACTGTATTTGCCACAGACAGGTACTCGAGGGGATGCTGATGATGCCGGCTCGAGTCGAGGACTTAACAGAAGAGAAGAAGGTAGAAGGGCCTAAGCCTAGTCGATACCCAGAATGAGGAAGTATGTACATGCATGTCCTACTTATATAGGTTAAGAAGCGACATGTGGAAATAAGGAATGTGGGACAACAAGGTATGCAGAGCATGTGGTCATTGTCCACAACGAATAAAATTAGAACAAGGAATGCAAAGCGGGGATAGAACAATAAAAGACAGGATAATAGAATCGTGACTTGAGATGGGACAATAAGGAGTGGCCGAGTATAAAACAATGGGGGCGTATCCGAGGATAATACAAGGACAGGAAGTCCCGAGGTGAAACGGACCGAGGAGTGTGGATGGCGGTTGTGCTGAGCCGGGACCGGTGCACCAAGTGTTATGCACGTGATGCGGGCACTTGGTCGTGGATATAGGATGATTGCTCGGTCGGCACTGCTGGCGGATGGATCTCGGTATATGGACTTGACAGAGAACCACAATTCGCTCAACCGGCGCTTTGGCGCCCAGACCGGTTCCCCGGAACGGCGCCTAGGTGGAGGTGAAACCCAGGACTTAGCATAAAATCACAGTAAATCAAGGAAATCATTATTCTATTTGTAGTGTCGACTCTCCGATATTCTAGTGCGGGAAACCCCAGAAAAACCTAGTTTACCACTCCAAACAACAACTAGCTGTAAATCTGGTGCAAAATTTGTCTCTGCTCTTGCATGCATAGTCATGATAGAGCTGAGTGAGGTTTGGGTTCCACCAACACTTGGAGTAGGGGGTAGACTGTGACACAGGGACAGACCCTTTAATGGTGTCTTGAATTGTGGTTGTGAACTGGTCTACGAAGTTATCAATTTTGGGGGGGGTGGAGGGGGGCGGGGCACTGGGGGGGCCAGACTTAGTTAGGTTCTCAGAGAGCATCTGTCGGAATTTGACCCAATCTGCCTTCCTGAAGTTACGTCCTGGGGTGGTCTGTCATTTTTTGAGCTCCACATCTATCCAAACGTGAATGGGTAGGTGGTCCGCAGATGGGAGGCGGTCATCAGGGGAGGTATCACAGGACAAAACTCGGTGGGTCAGGTCGGAGTCACAGAAGAAGAGGTCGAGGGTGGTCCATGTTTGGTGAGAGTCGGATTGAAAAGTAGGGGTGCCGGCAGGAAGCTGGAGCTCCATGTGGTGCTGAGCAAGCAGCTGCATGAGGAGGTTGGTGTCACTGCATCTGCACCGCCGAGCTCGATTTGGGCCTGACCATAATGGATTGTGCTTGTTGAAGTCCCCGGCCCAGATGGTGGAGGAGTCGTGTCTGGTAGGTTCCAGCACCTTCCATCACTTTCTGTAAAGTGCCACCAGGTTCTGGAAGGCTTTCCTTATTTAGATAGATTAGTCAGGAGATAGTTAGCTTACTAATCAGCCTGTAAATTAATATAAAAGGAGGCCTTCTTGCCCCCTTTTGAAGCAATCAATTCATCTTATCTCCTTACACTTGCCAGTGTGACATTGTGACTCAGTACTCTTAGTCAGCTGTTGATAGTCCAGCTCCTAGGTTTACATAATAGTAATACTGTTGATTGTCCGGTATTATTGTCATTTCTCATATATTAATACTGTTGATTGTCCGGTATTAGTATTAGATTCAGCATAAGTAGTTGATTGTCCTGCTTAGTAAAACTGATTCTACAGAGTGAGATTGTTCTGTTGATTGTCCAGTTCAATTGCATCTCTACCCCTGAGGGTTTCTAATCAGATTCTGATTAAAGACTCTTTTGTCTCTTGAGATTACTTCACTGTAATTTCTGTCTCAGCCTCACCCTCATTTTAGAGTGCATTGACTGGGTAATCCGTTCAGCCCACTTACTTCCTCTTTCCTCTAAGCACATTCCCTTTCAATATCTCTGGACCCCTAAGTGTCCTGAACCTACAGACTTTGATAGTCTCATTCATTGCTGCTAAAAAACGTATCACTTTCTCGTCGTATTAGCTTGCTAGAGTTATTACACAGTTTGTGACCAAGGTACAAATATTAAATTATTTCCGGAGTTGTGCTGCAGCAGGGTTTGAAACTCTTCTTCATCTTGCTTCACTTCACACAGTGCTTGACTGAAGTGTTATATCTTTAACACCAAGGTCTTGTCCAGGTTCCAAAACGAGTGCCGACCGGACGATCAGTCTAATTCCATGCACCAGTGACCAATCTCGTACTTCTGGGCTGTTGACCCAGGCTAGGTTGGCAATCTGTTTGCCCTCGGGCATGTTGTCAACATTACGCAATTCAATATCTTCGATGACATCTGCGAGGCTGTCCCGCTCAGACCAGACATTGGTTAAGGCATTGTGTACGACTACCGCGTATGAATGCTGGGGGGTAGTGGCAAGAGGGTCAATGTGCTTAACCCAGTGTACTGCATGGGTTCTAGCTAGGCTTGCGTCCTCTGCCATCTTGAATGTAAGCGTAATATTGCCTGCGGCAGACTTTGTTATGCCCCTCAAAGGGTGGGGTGTCAGGAGGTTAATGTTTGGGAGCGCCTTGGAATAGTTTGTGATCAAGTCGTTACAATACCTTGTAATGACTACCGGTGCCCAGGTGTGGATTAGGGCATCCTTCGTAGTGTTTTTGAGAGACACGAAAATCTGTTTGTGCTGCAGTTCGGCGATCATTTTGTGTTTTTGTGCGGCAGCCAGGTTGATGTTCCCTACAAGGCCTCATTTGGCTGCAGAGGCATATGACACTGCTATTGATGTGGCAGGGGCTGCTGCGGAGGGGCTAGATGATATAGCCTTCTTAAGTTCCTTCATGGCATTTTGAAGGTCGGTGTTTGAGGCCGGTCTGTGGTCTCCATAGAGGGCGGCTGCCTTGCGGAGTAATTTGGTAATGGCCATGAGTTGCTAGGCCCCTTCCTTACCTACGTTCCAGGAGGAAGGGCCATGCTTGAAGTCCCCGAACGACTTGAGGGCAGTGGCTAAAGCGGAGATGTCTGTCTTATTCGTCTCTGTGATGCCTTTGTGGCTGAGTATTGCCACTGGGTTTCCTGGGTCCGGGGCCAGCGTAGGAGAGCACACAGGCAGGGCCTGGTTCGGCGCTAATGCTCCGAGGCCACATGTTGCAGGCACAGCCACGGGAGTGGGCATGTTTGAAGGTGAGAGGGTGTGTGGGGAAGGTGTAGAAGAAGGGGTTGGGTGTTAAGAAAAGCAGAGTTGGCCGTCTTGGGCCTTTTCTCAGGTCTGAAAGGCAGAAGCTGGCCTGTCGGACTTTGGGAATTTTGGTTGATGGTGATGGTGTGGGTCCAAGAGCCATACTGATAAACCCTGTGAGAAGTTTCACTTCAAAGGGAATAGAATTGGGGGAGATATTCAGGTTTTAGTGTTGAAATATGCATGAAAATGTGAATAATGATTCAGAAATTCCTTTGGTTCTAACAGAGAGGAACTTCATGGTTGAAAAAAAGGGGTATTTGGTGTTGTTTGGATAGAAACAAACCTTAATTATGATCATGTGATATCACGTGACATGTCATGTGATTTTCAGCTCTGTCTGTATCATTTTTTGATGAAAAAAATAGAGGGGACAAAACCATTCATATGTTTGATTATTTTAAATAATTAATATCTTGGCCAATATTGAGAAGTACATAATCATCCTGGTAAGTGACCTCAAGCTAAGATGCAGGGCTATCATGATAAATTATATCAGATTTTGTGCTCATGTGATCATTGCATTATTTTCTACACAATCAAAGTATTCACAAAATGTGAATAGTTTTTTCCCCTACTGTAAGTGTTGGGGAATGGAAAATTCTCCACTGGACATGAAGGGCCACTGAACCAGGATCAGTATATTGGATTCCAAACCTCCCTTTCTCAGAATATCATTCAACAAATTAGTCTTGAATTGATTACCAAAAAAGTATAATAATTTTGGCTGGCCATTTAAGAGTAAAATTACTCATGGTAATGAACTCTTAAATAATAATTCCTCAAGTCCAAGGAAAAACCTCAAAAACATATACTTTTCGCCTATTTCTATTTGTACCCACAAGGAACCATAATTGGGTGTCAATTACTTAATACATGGAAAATGGCACCAGATTCCTGGGTCAAGTTCTCAGACCAACTTGTACAACAAATTCCTGGGCTTATATAATAGCTATTACATAAAGGTCAGTGCAGAAGCATGGCTTATATATTAATAATATTTTGTGACCTGACCAGTCACAAAACTACAAGCCATGGTGTCAAGTACACATACCGAACTCTAGTAATTCGGCAGTGCTGACCGAGCAGTCATCCTACGTCCACGTACAAGTGTCCACGCCGCATGCAAAGTCACTTGGTATGCTGATCTCGGCTCAGCACATCCACCACCCATACTCCTTGTCCTCACCCCTCATGTACTCTATACCTGTCAAGTCCACGTACCGAGACCCATCCGCCGGCAGTGCCGACCGAGCAATCATCCAATATCCACGACCAAGTGCCCGCATTGTCTGCATAACACTTGGTGCGCCAGTCCCGGCTCGGTACATTCGCCATCTGCACTCCTTGGTTCGTTTCACCTCGGGACTCCCCGTCCTTGTATTATCCTCGGACGCGACCCCATTGTTTTATATTC
>QLPI01003677.1:11730-41294 GCA_003314275.1 Chroogomphus rutilus | reverse complement strand
TTCGCTAGTACGAATATCGACTTAGTCTACCCTCTAGTTTCCGACTCACTTCCGGTAAACCCTGCCTCCATTCCGAAATTAGGGACAGACGATCGAGGAGGGCGCAACACATAAGTTGAAGCCAAGTCCCTTCGACCTCGAACCCCTCAGCAACCGGATTGAACCATTCCGCGACCTACCCCTGTTTCCCGGCGCCTCCGTTCCCCGTCCGTAGCCCGTCCGACTTCCGTCTCGGTCCTCGGCCCCGTCGCGGACTTTCACGCTGACCGGATAACCCCTTCGGAGGTGCTAGCTAAGCGCCTGACACGCGGACTTAACAACAGAGGAGGGACCCAGGACAATGCCAAGAGTGTCAACCCAAGTGAAGGACTTTAGACAGGAGAAGGGCAAATGAGGGGATGCGAACCAAGTTAATATTCAGAGTGAGGAATTATCTACATACATCCACTACTTATATAGGTTAAGAAGCAAGATGTGGAACAGGGTGGCATAAGGAATGGAGAACAATAAGGTATGAAGAATCATGTGGAGGTATTGTCCACAGTGATCAAGAATAGAATAAGAAATGTAAGTGAGAATAGAATAATGAAGGATGGCTGAGAATAAAATAATGAGAGAGTGGATGAGAATAGAACAATGGAAAATGGCCGAAGATAAAACAATATGGCTATGACTGAATAATAAAGGAACAGTAAATGTTCTGAGGGAGAACAGGTAAAGGAATGGACAAGGAGTGAGAGCAAAGTAAGGGGTGGAGGGGACAGGGTGAGAGGAGTGGTCCAGACGATGAACCGGATGTACCAAACTGAGGACGTGTGGTAGTGAGGAATGATGTGGGTCAGGGTCAGTCGGTTGGTATTACCAGTGAACCAGAGTTCAGTATTGTGGACTTGACAGGTATGAGTTCAAGTTTATTCCCATATTCCATGCAATTGTTAACTATTCCTTTAGATAGTATTTCAGTCCCTATATTATAACACTGACCCTATATTTGGAAACATCACATCACCCCAATGCTAGCTGCCAGCTCTGAACAAAGGACTTCCATGGTGTTGGATTGACTGCACTTGTTGATACACATTCAATTACTTTTCACTTGTGATATCCTCACAATAGTACAAAAGTATTTATCCTGAGGCTAGGATACAAGGATATGAGTCTCAATCATATCATCCTGATGGTACTTCAAATCATTCACTCCAAATTTTTCATTGCCCCTGCACATAACCAACAATGTGAGGAGGAAATGTAAATGTGGACTGGAAGAGAATGACTCCACATAGCCATAACATAAAATCCCACCTCTGATTGCCCATTGGCTATGCTTACAACATCTATGACACCACAGATAGTTGGCCAGTCTCACATGGATACCATGTTGGCAGGGATAGTATTTTGAAGATATCTGTCAGGCACCGGACATACTGACAGGATTCGGGAAAGCCGAAGGGGTCGGACGGATAAAAGCCAAGTCCCACAGGCTAGAAGTAGTGGCATGGCTTCAACGTGCTCGTGCGTTGCGCCCTACTTCCCATGCGTGCCACCGATTTGGAACAGAGGGATACCTGGGAGAGTGCTGAGAATGTCGGCCCAGGTAAAGGACTTGGGACAGAAGAAGGGAGGACAAGAAGGCCTAAACCTAGTTGATTTCCAGAACAAAGAACCATCTACATACATTGGCTACTTATATAGGCTAATAAGTGAGATGTGGAACAGAGTGGCACAAGGAATGGAGAACAATAAGGTATGAAGAATCATGTGGAAGTATTGTCCACAATGATCAAGAATAGAACAAGGAATGTATACAACAATAGAACAATGAAGTATGGCCGAGGACAAAAGAGTGAGTGAGAATAGAACAATGGGAGTGGCCGAACATAAAACAATAGGGCCACTGCCGAGTGACAACAAAGAGTGAATGTCCTGAGGGTAAACAGTCAAGGGGAAGGAAGGGGAATGAAGGAATGACAAAGGATAGAGGGGACAGGATGAGGAAAGTGAACCAAACGATGAGCCAAATGTACCGGACCAAAACCATGTACTGGCAAGGGATGACTTGTCACTGGTGTGTGGGACTAAAAGGCAAGGGTTGTTCGGTCGGTACTACCGAGTGAACCGGAGCTTGGTATCGGGGGCTTGACAATATCTAAGCTATTGAAGCCTGGGTGCTAGCCCTAGTCCAAACCTACAATAAATCCAGAATTTGATTGCTAGGATATTGTATTGACTACTTTGCTATGCAGGCTTGAGATCAACTATAATTACATGACCCGACCTATATCCAAAGCATACTTTGGAGTTAGATAATGCATATATCTCAAAATTGCGGAATTTAGAAGGAATACAGCAAGATGTCAGAGGCGAGCCAGTGAGAATCCAGTCCTTTTCCGGTGAGATAGATATCTGCGGCTCAACGGGGGAAAATATAGAAAAGTGGCCAGGGAAGACATGTCTGACATTGGTTCCATTTGAGGTTTGGAAGGAGTCATATTGCGACAGTGGTGTTGAATCTCCAGTTGTAGTGTTCCATATGCAGACCGAGCCGATGTAGGAACGAAACACAACGTGCGCGCCATCAGGTAAGAACGCAACGGACAACACCGAATCTGAATGTCTCAGTGTATGCTCTATCATTCCCGCAGTTGTATTCCATATCTGGACAGACCGGTCCCACGAGCCAGAGACTAGACGCGATCCATCGTCAGAGAAGGCAACAGAGTGTACGGAGCTTGAATGACCCCTGAGTATACGCTCTACTCCTCCGGTAGTCGCATTCCATATCCAGACAGAGCCGTCAAAACAACCAGAAGCTATGCGTCTCTCATCTGGGGCCGAGAATGCAACGGACATCACCCACGTCGAATGTCTATTCAGTCGGCGCACCATCCTTCCAGAAGCTGCCTCCCAGATAATGGCCGACTTGTCATGCGATCCAGACACGATGTATTTCCCATCAGGGGAGAAAGCAACGGAAAACACCCAATATGAATGACCCTCAAGCACGTGCTCAATTTTCCCAGTGGTGGTATTCCACACTCGGATAGTCCAGTCATTCGACCCAGACACGACTCGTGTCCCATCGGGTGAGAATCCAAGTGAACTTATCCGCCCTAAATTTCCCTCGAGTGCCTGATTTCTCTCTTCCTCACCAAGATGAGCTGCCGTCGAAACCACACAGGTTCCGTCACTTGAAAACGATGGCGGATGTGTACCCACACTGCGTTCCATCTCCAAGTAGCTCGTCACATCCCAAACCCGGACTGACCCGTCATATGACGCAGATGCCACGTGTGTCGTGTCAGGCGAGAATGCAACAGACAACACCTCCTTGGTATGTCCCTCAAGGACACGTTTTATCTCCCCCGACACCACATCCCAAATACGGACTGAGCGATCACCCGACCCAGACACGACGCGTGTGTCATCGGGAGAGAATGCAGCAGAATTTACCCTATCAGTATGTCCCTCTAGTATGTGCTCTAATTTCCAGGTATCCATATTCCAAATCCGGATTGAGTTGTCATCAGAACCAGATACTACACGCCTCCCATCATGCGAGAAGGCAACTGTCCGCACCTGACCTGGATGTCCCGTGAATATATGCTCAGCTGTTTCCATAGTAGCATCCCAAATGCGAACACTGGTGTCTGTCATTCCAGACGCTACATGGTTCCCATCAGGCGAGAACGAAACAGCCAGCACCAGCGAATCAAATTTGTGTATACACTTTGTCTGACCAGTGGTGGCATCCCATACCCGAACGGTGGTGTCATCAGAGCCAGAGATAATAGTTGATCCATCAGGTGACAAGGCAACCATACGGACGGATCCTGAATGTGTCTTGTTAATATGCTCTACCTTTCCCCTTCTTGCGTGCCAAATTCGAATCGAGCAGTCCTTCGAGCCAGACACAATGCGTGCCCCATCATGTGAGAAGGCAACACAATACACTGCATCTGAATGCCCTGCCAGTATCAGCTCAATCTCCCCCGTTGTGGCATTCCAGATATGAACCAAAGAGCTTCCACACCCAGACACAACCCTTGTCCCGTCAGGGGAGAAAGCAACGGCATACACATATGGTGAAGGGTGTGTCATGATATGCTCCTGTGAACCCCAAGACTCTGCGATACCGACTACTATTCTAGGTGTGCTACTTAAAAATCTCGAATAGCGATCTCTGATTAATGCTCGTCTAGGGATCCATGCAAGGGGTGAGCCATACGTGTTGAGGCAGTGCTGTTTCATTGGTTCAAAGCCCATCTGTAGGTACCGACGCGCATCCTCGAGTAGCAACGCATAGTGAGCATGGGTCTTGGAGTATTTCTGAGGAAATGGTGAGCTAAATTCTTTCACAATGTTGATTACTCACCAAGATGGTTTCTTTTGCCATGATAAGAGACTTGATGCCAGATTCAAGCTCTCCGAATGCACTGAGGCACTCAAACCAGTGCAGTAGGTGTGTATCAGCAAATGTACCAAGTTGATCGAACATGGGTACAGTGTTTGCGGATGGGAATTCCAGAGATTCTGCAAGATGAGAGGCCCAGTACAAACAAGAGTATCTGAGAGTCTCAGAAATAAGGCTAGGATTGGGGATTTCATGAACCCGTGCGCCTATGCCATCATCAGGCAAATTGCAGATGTTACGCCGAAGAGAATTGTTCAACTCCCGCAGACACTGGATCATGAGTTTGTTGTGGGTATCGGAAGCATCAATCCTGTGCCCATGGGGTCGTTTCGGGTTGACAATAAACTCACGGAAAGAGGCGTGAAAGATAGTGACATGTCCATTCTTGGTGGAAGGAACGTAGATCACCGAACGAAAGGCAGACAGGTCAATTTCGACCTCGTCATTCGTCATCTTTAACAAGGAGGCAATGCCACCAACCGAGAGTGGCTGTTGTAGAAACACTACTGTGGCGAGTACATCTCTTCTCGCTGTTATTTCTTCATCATTGAGATTCTTGAATGCTTCGACCGTAATCAGCTTGTACAACCTTTCCAGTGAGGAAAGTGGCAGCGCCGAGCCAGTCAACTCGATTAGACGCCTTTTGGGATTCACATTCGTATCACCGATGTACCGCACAGCAGTGGCCGCATAGATGAATAATCCATCCGACTTGGTAACCAGCTTCATCAGTTCCTCTTTGGATGGCCAAGGAGATGAATGGTGAGAATATCCGTGATCCCGCGCGATTTTGGACAGTGAAGTTTTTAAGTATGTTTCTATATCGTTTTCTCGCTTGTCGTAAGTGAACACTTTGTGCAGAGAGAACTCTTGAACGATGGACGATGCAGCGACATGATTAAATGCCCTTCTGATCCAGGTCTCAGGTCGACTTGTAATGAAAAATTTGAGAGGAATATCTGTGACTCCATCGAGGATAGCGGATATTAGCATTTCTACGAACCCTGATGCCGAACATTCATCCAAGGCATCAATCACAATGATGTAATGAATCTCGTGCTCGGTTTCAGCTGCGAGCTTTACAGGATTGACGATCAGGGAGCGGATTTGCTCAGATAGATCATTCAGTTCCGCCACATTAGGCTTCTTCTTGAGAACTTCGTGAATGGCTAATTGGATCGCTAAGTTGGATTGAGCAAGCATGCTGGCGATCGAAGGGATAATGCGGCGCGCATCCGTTAATCCTGAACGAGAACAGAAGAAGCTTCCCCCAAGCTTCTTGTCCGCATCCAACCGCTCACAGAGCGAGTGAGCGATGCTCGTTTTCCCCGTACCGAGCGGGCCGTTGAGCCAATAGACATTTGGACTTGAAAGAGCGTGCGCCCAGGCCTCTATATCACCCAATATTTCTACTCGAGTATTTTCCATGCACCCGCGGACTTGGTCACCTTCGACACCGTAACGTGTGTCATAGGATGCCCGCTCAGCGGGTTTCAGCAAGGCTAAAGGATCTGGCAAGATATCTACATTGTCTTGAGGATGGAAGCAATGCCATCAAGTGGTAATCGCACTTACTGACGGTGCTCTGGATATTCGCATCACCATGTGTATCTTCAGCAAAAACGCAACTTATGGTGAGCACTATGGGACTCTTTTGACTAACTCACTGATAGAGACATTTTCCCAGTGGGTGTTTATGCCCGCTTGCGACGACATGGATTGTAGAATAGTTCGAATGAGGTTAGACACTGCCTGAAATGCCGGTGGAGGGATAGTGGGTCGAAAGACGAGGGTGTGTGAGCTGGGAAGGATCACATGATGCGATGCTAGCCCTAGAACCTTGTTTTAAGATTGCGCTACTACTCCTTAGGCTTTCCAATCAGCGAAGCTGACCCACCTATGGTTTTTATTCTAAATACGTTCAAGGTTACTTCTTTATGTATTTGGTAAAATTCAACTCCCCAGTCGAATATCTGCGCCAGACATCTAGTCCCAAACTCTCAATACTGTTTGGAAGTATTGGCGCCAATGCATACTTGCTATCGCATTGGGTAGGTGAGTTAATTATTCTAAACATACAGATGATAAGTATATTGCAAGGATATAATGTGGTGGGGGACTCGCAACGGAAGGTGAGGAGACAAAAATGTAAGTTCAGAAGGGAAGATGGAAATTACAGACGCGAATGGTGACTACAAGAGTTCAGCGCAATTTATTACTCACATAGATAACTCATTCATCAAATGACCTTACCCTTTCCCTTTCACGCCCACTATCCTTCAGTCGCCATGCGTGCTTCGTCAGCTTGCATGTAATCCAGATCGTATGAATTATTGATCATCGCGAGAGACTGAAGGCAAAGTAGTAAACCGCACGTAGTTATATATTGTGAGACCAACTTGGCGACCTAATCTCAGAAAACACTGAGAGCTTACTTCCTTTTAGGTGTCACTTATATGACTGCGCTATCTACGAAGATGATCAACAAGCAACAACGACGGGCTGTAGTTTGGTGTGGCAGATCAGATTTCTGTGGGATTTTTCCCAGATAGAATATCAGAGTGTCAGTTGATAAATAGGGAAATATTCCTGGAGATTTTTGGATTATTTTATCTATATTTATTGTTAGGGAAAATATTGCTCTATGGCAATTCTATTGGGAGCTGAGTTCCAAGTTTTTGCCTCTGCTTAGGCGCCATTCCAGGAAACCGGCCTGGGCGCCAGAGAACTGGTTTATAGAGTTGTGGTTCTCCCACAAGGTAGATATAATGGATAGTGATATGTAAAAATAATATGGGATACTGGGAACTCAACTGCAGCCTGTGATTGCTGTACGACAAGTTTTTGGTGTTTTAGTTCGGATTAGGAAAATGCAATCTCCGACGCTTAACCTTCAGTTCAGCATGGATGGGAGTTTTGATGATAGTTCAAGAGTTAATGAGAATGATGATGTAGAAAAGTGATTTCTACTTGTATATTGTTTTGATAGATACATCCACTTATTTATAAGAAAGAAAAGTTGTGTTACTAGAAAACTTTCACATAGTGATCCATTCTGATAAGGTAGAAGACAAACAGTTTCCACTATGGTCACAGTGAAAAACTTTCATTGTTGAAAAAAAATTGAAAAAAAAATTGGCTATAGTGTTATGACTCGGTAAAGCCAAGGAGTCGGTCAAGTCCTGCAGACCGTTCGAGGTGGCTAGGCTTCAACATGCTCGTGTGTTGCACCCTGCTGTTCCGTGCATGCCACTGATTTGGGCAGAAGAAAGACCCAGGAAGATACTGAGAGTGTTGGCCTGAGTGAAGGAATTTAGACAGGAGAAAGGTGCACAAGGGGATGCAAACCAAGTTGATATTCAGAGTGAGGAACTGAACTATCTACATACATCTGCTACTTATATAGGTTATGAGGAAAGATGTGGAACAGGGTGGCATAAGGAATGGAGAACAATAAGGTATGAAGGATCATGTGGAGGTATTGTCCACAGTGATTGAGAATAGAATAAGAAATGTAGGTGAGAATAGAATAATGAAAAATGGCTGAGAATAAGATAATGAGGGAGTGGATGAGAATAGAACAATGGAAAATGGGCCAAAGATAAAACAATAGTGCCGTGACCAAATAATAAAGGAATAATAAGTGTCCCAAGGAACATGGGTAGGGGAATGGATGGGGAATGAGAGAATAGTAGAGGATAGCGGGGATGGGATGAGAGGAGTGGTCCAGATAATGTACTGGATGTGCCGAGCCTAGACTGCATGATAGTGAGGGATGATATGGGTGAGGGTCGGTTGGTTGGTATTGCCAAGTGAACTGGGACTTGGTATCGTGGACTTGACAGTATCTCCCCTCTAGTGGCTGAACCTATGAAGCCGGTAGGTAGAGTTTCAAAATAGAGTTCCAGGTGCTGGTGTGATGTCATGGATTGTTTGGGGAAGTTCCCAGGCTTCCT
This sequence comes from Chroogomphus rutilus, assembly GCA_003314275.1. Classification (NCBI taxonomy): domain Eukaryota; kingdom Fungi; phylum Basidiomycota; class Agaricomycetes; order Boletales; family Gomphidiaceae; genus Chroogomphus; species Chroogomphus rutilus. The sequence continues at coordinate 32,927 of QLPI01003677.1, read as the reverse complement.
ATCAAAACACCATATCCATACTCTCATCAAAATATCAACAAATTGAAAAAATGGGCACCTTAACTGATGACAAAAAAGACCAACTCAAGCAAAATCAGCTCGAATGACAGTGTGAGTGGGAGAAAATGGCAGAATGGGCAGTGAAAGAGGCTGCCGAGGCCCAAAAGAAGGCAGACGAGGAAGCTGACAAAGAGGCAAAAATGGAGGTGGAGAAGGTGGAAAATCTTAAATACTTTGATGGGGGGTATTTACTAGTAATGGTACTGTGGTACAAAGATCTGTCTGAGGAGCTGGCAGGCAATATGAGGGAGGATCATATATGCTGTAGTAGACTATCCACAATAGTGAACAGGTTCAATAACCATGTGAGCATTATATAGAGCACCTATTTAGTTATCCCCACTGGGTCCGTAGCCTTGAATGATGACAAGAGGGGTTTAGACCCGATGTGGCTTGACGTCACATGAGTGCGTCAAGTGGATATCAAATATAAGTGTGAGGGGATTTTCGGTATGAGAGACTGGTTTATTTGTTGTAGTTACTATGGCTTTATACAAGTAAAGCAACTGACTATGATATGATCCACAAATAACCGATTCTGTGGAGCATATGCAGGGTCGGCCCATTGTGGGTCACCCTGATGAGATCTTCTTGGAGAATGACACCTGTCAGTGGTTCCAATTGAATAGAATTCCTTTTCCCTTTGTTCCCTTCTTGTCTGCAATGTATATTCCCTCTCTGAGTCATGTCCTGTGTCTCATTCTCCTGTTTGTCAGTCATCTGTCCTTGATGACTGCATATATGCACCTGTCAAGTGTCGGGTACTGACGGACTTCAGTACTGCTGAGGGGTGTTGGCGGAAGGTCGGGCGGACTATGGCCAAGTCCTGCAGGCCAAGAGTAGTGGCGTTGGCTTCAACGTACTCATGCATTGCGCCCTACTTGCCATGTGTGCCACTGTATTTGCAACAGACAGATACTTGGGGGAATGCTGATGATGCTGGCCCAAGTCGAGGACTTAACAGAAGAGAAGAAGGTAGAAGGGCCTAAGCCTAGTCGATACCCAGAATGAGGAAATATGTACATGCATGTCCTACTTATATAGGTTAAGAAGCAACATGTGGAATAAGGAATGTGGGACAACAAGGTATGCAGAGCATGCGGTTATTGTCCACAATGAATAAAATTAGAATAAGGGATGCAAAACGGGGATAAAACAATAAAAGATAGGATAATAGAATCGTGACTCAAGATAGGACAATAAGGAGTGGCCGAGTATAAAACAATGGGGTCGTGACCGAGGATAATACAAGGACAGGAAGTCCTGAGGTGAAACGGACCAAGGAGTGTGGATGGCGGATTTCCCGAGCTGAGACTGGCGCACCAAGTGTTATGCATGCGGCATGGACACTTGTACGTGGACGTAGGATGGTTGCTCGGTCCGCACTGGCGAATAATCGGGACCTTGGTACATGTACTTGACAGCACCCCAGTTTCTTCAATTCTTGTTCCTTTGCACATGAGTCTCTTCCCCTATATCCTTTGTATCTCCTCCGGTCTTCTGTTTCCCTTTGTTTCCTTCTGTATTCCATACAATTCTCGCTCTTCCGGCCCCTACATCTCTTGACCAACTGGGCACTTAGCATCTACCTCACCACCATTCATGTCTCTCGCACAGTAACTACTAGTAAGTCCAGTCACTACATTATCTTTCACTGCATGCTAACTAATACTTGTTCCTTTCCTGATTTTACATTATATTTCTCTGTTATACAAGCATGTATGCACCTCAGTGTGCATTTCTTTCCTTATTTCCTTATCCCTCACTCCCCTCTCTCTATTCCTTCCACCGTTTGTCACAACAGAAAAGGTCACTAAGGAAGCAGCCAAGGAAGCAGCCAGAGCTGCAGAAATATCCTGTCTGGTTGAGGAAGCTGCCAAGGCAGCCGAGAAGAAATGGGCCAAATTGGTCCAATGGGTGGGAAACCAGACTCCTGTGGAGAGGAATCACTCAGAGGCTCCTCAGCCTGTGGAGGAGCAGAGCAGGACACCCAAAAATGAGAGTGTCAAGGCTGCCGGGGGTCCCAAAGGCTCAGGAGTGCCAAGAAGGGTGACTTGCAAGAGAGGTGTGAGCACAGAAGCAGGGCCCAGAAAAGGCCAAATAGGAGAGGTAGGCCAAAGGGGGACAAGGTGCATGAAGGTTTCTCTTTTATTTTAATTTTTTTATTGATTTTTATTCTTAGCCCAAAAGGAAGCTGACCCAGGAGTGGTCACCCTCCCTTTGTCCTCCTTGCGATCATTGCAAGGAACATAGGGAGGCTTGTTCAGTGAGGAATGTAGGGGCGGCTTGTGGATGCCACAACTTGTGCCAGGTAAAATACAGCCTGGCAGCACCTCGGCAGTGCAAGGCTAAGAGCCGAGAAGAGATAGAGTCGGAGAGGGAGAGTGAGGAGGAGCAAAGTGAGTGGGAGGAGATCAAAATGGAAGAGCCGCCATGTTGGGTGAGGACTAGCACAGGACTTTGGGAGTACTGGGGGGTGCAGGAGGATCGGAAGGATTGGGAGGTTCTGAGGGTCCAGAGGAGGACTAGTTGAAGGATGATGAAAGTGATGGGAATAAGGGGGAGGATAAGGAAAACGATGAGGAGATGATAGTAGATGAAACTTTGAAAGATGACTGAAAATAAAAATTATTATTATTTTTTATTTTTTATTTATTTATTTGACTAAAAAAAAAAAAAAAAAATAAAGGCATATGAGGAGAAATGAACAAGTGAACATGCCAGAGTTTTTGGCAGATCTGGTCATGATAAACTAAAAGAAAGAGAGGTTGATGGTGGATTGAGAGGGATGTATTCGGGACTGGGTATGATTATAAGGTCAGGAATAGAGTGTCAGGATGATGTAGGGGAAGGATGAATGGGAATTAAGGTTGGGATGGGATTGAGGAGTGGTAAATGGAAGGGGGTTTTTGGGAGAGGGATATCTTTGGGAGGGGAGATTGCATAGTTTGAAGTATATCTAGCTAGTCACCACCTGTCAAGTACAAGTACAGAACATCCGGTAATTCGGTAATGCTGACCAAGCAGTCAGACTACACCCATGCACAAGTGTCCAAGCAGTCATACTACACCCATGCACAAGTGTCCAAGCCACATACAAGTCACTTGGTACACCGGTCTCGGCTCGGCACATCTGCCATCCACATTCCTCATCCCCATCCCTCATCCACTTTATCTCATTCACCAATCATTAATCCTGCCCCATCCACTCCTTACTCCTTGACCTATCTTACCTCGGGACATCTGACCATTGTTTTATCCTTGGCCATGACCCAGTGTTTCATAGCCAGGCACTTCCTATTGTCCTATCCTTGGCCACATTCCTATTATTCTATTTTTTATTGTTCTATCCCCATTTACATTCCTCCATTCATTTTTTGCTCATTGTGGACAATACCCTGCATGCTCTGCATACCTTATTGTCCCACATTCCTTATTCCACATGTCGCCTCTTGAACCTATATAAGTAGGACATGCATGTACATACTGCCTCATTCTGGGTATTGACTAGGCTTAGGCCCTTACCTTCTCCTTCCTTTGTAAAGTCCTCTACTCGGGCTGGCACCTTGGGCACTCCCCAAGTATTCCCTCTGTCCCGAATTGGTGGCACACATGGCAAGTAGGGTGCAATGCATGAGTACATTGAAGCCAAAGCCACTACTCCTAACCTGCAGGACTTGGCCGTTCCCCGTCCGACCTCTTGGCATTCCTGAAGCTTGACACCCCCCCCCCCTTTTAGGTAGACATCCCATCGTCTACTAAGAGTGCTGGCCTCGAGCCGAGGGAATGGAAAAGAGTGGTAAGAGAATATTAATGTGGATATACAGAGCAGATGAAGAGAAAACAGATGGGGATGGATGGAAGAGACCTTGGCTGAATGTGCTGAATGGTACTGCTGACCAAGAGGTCCCAGTCAAAAAGCTTGTTAGCCATTCTGGTATACAAGCGTGCACAAGGCAGTTGCATTCACTAGGGCTATTGACAGAGCTTCCAGTAATGGAACAGGATCCTGGGTGAGGCTTTTGGAACAGTGGCAAGTGCCAACTGGACTGAGGCCATTGGGATGCACCTACAGGTGTTAGTGGCATGACAGAATGTAATACTGCCCAATACCCTGTTAATCAATGGATTATAGCAGGTGAGTGAGTTGTGACTGAATATTGCCAACCAATGGATCTAGTGATGTGACAGACAGATGGGTGGACGTAGATGGTCCTGACAGAAGATCTAGTAGACATATCTATATATTCAGTGATGACTGAATTTAGCAGTGCTGGATCAAAATTCTAAAGGAGAATACAATAATGGGGGAACTATGAATGGATGCTGATATAATCAAGCATGCAAGGTAGGTTGCCAAGGATATTCGGCATCCAATCAGGACAGAAAGAATTAAAAGAAAATACGGGTACATAGGAGCATTGATCTAAACCTCACTACTAGTATCTGCTGAGTCAATGCAAATCTCAGTGTGCTTAGAGGCTAATGGATGGCAGACTAGTCTTTGGTTGCCATTGCTGAGTCCTCAGCATTGATGTCCGAGGCATCAGCTGCCTGTGAGATGCAGTTGGGAGTGGTAGTCACACCGGCTTTGGTTGCCTTGGGGCATTCGGCAACCTTGTGATTACTGGCAGCACAGAGGAGACACAGGTTGTTGTCCATGTATCTTTGTTGTTCTGTCTAAAGAAGCTTTCCATCCTTGCTGAAGGTCTTAGTATGCTCAGGTGGATTAGGCTGAGGCATTTTTCCATCCTTTGGCTCATTACTTCCCTCTGCAGACTGCTCAGCCTTTCATTCCCAATATCTCATGTCGATCCTTTGAACTCAATTTTGAAGTTCATCGAGCGTACAGGGTTTGTCGAAGTGGATGAGGCCATCCTTGATGCATTTTGGTAGTGCCATGTATGCCTTTCAGAGGAGAGCATTGTCATTGTAATTGACAAAAGCCATGAGCCTATAAAATTCCAGAAAAAAACCTAGTGGCTTTGTGGTTGTCCTGCATAGTTGGCTTTTCAAGATCCATCTTAGTATCGGCTCTTTTGTCCCAAGAGCCAAAATTGATCTGTAACTCATCAATGAAAAGCTCCAAATTGCTGGTCCAGCGGGGTTCCATATTGGGGTCACCCATCAGGTAAGGCTCAAAACATTCCAGAGCCATTCCTTTCAGGTAGGAGACCATATAGTTGACTTTTTGCCTATTGTTGGGAAACAAGTTAGGCTGGGTGCAGAAGTTCATTCAGCAGAGGAAGATAAAACCCTTTAGCTTCTTTGGGTTGGTCCCATTGAAGGGTTCTGGTTCTCAAATCCTGGCAGCTTGACCATCCTTTCGGTGATTCCAGGCAGTTCTGCCAAGTTTGAGAATGGTTTTTAAACGGTCATTATTGTTGGCCGGGTTTATGAGGGCCCTGGCCCTAGGAGGTGGCCCTGCTTGTAGAGCCTGCCTAGCATGTGGGGCTGGCCTGGCTTGGGGAGCTTGCCTGGCTTGTGGCAGTACAGCTGTGGGCTGAGGTGGTGTGGCCGTGGGTTGTGGAAGTGGCCATGGGTTGACAGGGTGCAACTATAGGTTAAGGGGGCACAGCTACTGGAGTGCGAGGAGGTTCAGGCATGTTTGCCTGCCGATTTTGCTGAGGCTCTTCCTCAGTTTTGGCATCTGCATTATAGTGTAATGAACTGGGTTCATCCTCTGCCAGATGGGGTTCTTGATTGTCATTGTCATAGTCTGCATATTCAATGTCGTCGTCAACTACCTCTTCGATGCATGGTTCTTGCTTGAAGGGGGAGGCAAGGCACCACAGTTCGACTGCTGGCAAGGTGTAACCAATGAGAAGGGGTGGTGCTGGAGGCCTCATGCTCCCTTCATTGATTTACTGTGGGGGTGAGCAAATTGTCTTCCATGCGGGCTGTTGATCTAGTACATGGGGGCATAATCATAAGAACTAATGTGGCATGGAAAGCAGTGTCACTCTGAATATACTGTTATGACTCGGTAAAGCTGAGGAGTCAGTCAAGTCCTGCAGACCATTTGAGGTGGCTAGGCTTCAACATGCTTGTGCATTGTGCCCCACTGTTCCATGCATGCCACTGATTTGGACAGAAGAGAGATCTGGGAAGAAACTGAGAGTGTTGGCCCAAGTGAAGGAATTTAGACAGGAGAAAGGTGCACAAGGGGATTCAAACCAAGTTGATATTCAGAGTGAGGAACTATCTAAATACATCCCCTACTTATATAGGTTAAGAAGCAAGATGTGGAACAGGGTGGCATAAGGTATGGAGAACAATAAGGCATGAAGGATCATGTGGAGGTATTGTCCACAGTGATTGATAATAGAATAAGAAATGTAGATGAGAATAGAATAATGAAAGATAGCTGAGAATAAGATAATGAGGGAGTGGATGAGAATAGAACAATGGAAAACAGGCCAAAGATAAAACAATAGGGCCATGACCAAATAATAAAGGAATAATAAGTGTCCCAAGGAAAACGGGTAAGGGAATGGATGGGGAATGAGAGAATAGTAGAGGATAGAGGGGATGGGATGAGAGGAGTGGTCCAGATAATGTACTGGATGTTCTGAGCCAAGACCATGTCGACGGGTATCTGTGGAGCAGAATATTACATTTGAGGCATCAAAATTGCCATCAATTACTCCTATTTTACCTACAGACAATCACACAATTATTGGGCCAAAGGTCATCAAATATAGGCCAATACCACCCGCGCCGGCACCTATCCAGGTGCCAATATCATCACGTGACCTACAGGACTTGACAGGGGTGGGATTAATGGAGGATGAATGGGGAAGGAGTGGATAAGGGATGGTAATGAGGAATGTGGATGGTGAATGTGCCAAGCCAAGACCGACATACCAAGTGACTTGTTTGTGGCTTTGGTCACTTGCACATGGACATAGACTGATTGCGTGATCGGCAGTGCCAAGTTACTGGATACTCGGTACATGTACTTGACATTAAGTGCTGATCCAAGGATGTGTCTAGGGGGTATACATGGGGACACAAGGGTCACATATTGGTATTCCTAATATTAGTATCATTTTAGTATGGGCATGAGTGCCTTACACTACATTGCAAGAATGATTCCCACTGTCTCCATGAGCTTGAACATCAATGACAACAAATCTGTCCCAATACAGTCTGATGTCACATGTGATTATGTGAGCAGGCTGTTAGATATGCAAGGGGCTGTATGCCTATGAAACAATGGCTGGGATAATAGAGAAACACCAACAAGGTATGAATGATTTGTACTACACCTTGTAGTATTGTAAGGGAAACCTAAGCAGGGGTTCTACCCTCAGGTGATACACTGGCGAAGGGGGATCCAAAGTTTTGCTCAACACCTATGTATACAATAACTAGCATACCTGGAGAAGAGGGATCCAAAGAGAAACTCTAAGGAACCCTTTGCCCTCTAACTACAGTTATATATATACCATCACCATGGCACTCCTGTTTTGGAACCATAAAAGAGGTAACCTGAGAACTATGACAAAATTTTGCTATGAAGAAAACATAATCAAGTTCTCTGACAAGACAACAGCAAGTTAATGCCTGTCTCAGTTGATGTCCAAAAAGAATTGTTTATCAGGGGCCTTGGCAGGTACCTTGTCAATTATGTGTAGGAATAATATTTATGTGCGTGAACTATTATTCTACCCTTGCCTAGGATTATTTCCACAGATGTTCTATAAATATGATCTAGTTCTTTTATGATGTTTTTGCATACCGAGTGTCCAGTAATTTGGCAGTGCTGACCCAGTAAATCGAACTACATCTATGCCCAAGTGTCCAAGCTGCATGCAAGTTACTTGGTATGCCAGTTTTGGCTCAGCACATCCACCATCCACATTCCTTGCCCCCATCTCTCATTTACCTTACCTCAATCACCATCCATTAATCCCACCATGCCTACTCCTCATACTTAGATCTGCCTCACCTTGGGACTTCCTGTCCTTATTTGATCCTCACCCACAACCATTGTTTTATAGTTGGGCACTCCCTATTGTCTTATCCTTAGCCACATTTGTATTATTCTATCTTTTATTGTTCTATCCCCGTTTACATTCCTTCATTCTAATTTTACTCATTGTGGAAAATACCCACATGCTCTGCATACCTTGTTGTCTCACATTCCTTATTCTACATGTCGCTCCTTAAACCTATATAAGTAGGGCATGCATGTACATATTTCCTCATTCTGGGTATTTGACTAGGCTTAGGCCCTTCTACCTTCTGTTCCTCTGTTAAGTTCTCTACTCTGGCCGGCATCATCGGCATCCTCCCGAGTACCCTATCTGTTGCAAATCAGTGGCATGCATGGAAGAGTAGGGTGCAAGCCAGATAGTTTGGCAGATTCAGATGTGGTAAATGGAAGGGAAGAGAGGTTGATGGTAGAATCAGGGGATGTAATTGGGAGTGGAAGTAGTCATAAGGTTGTGAGTGGAGTGTTGGGATGATGTAGGGGTGGGACTGAGGGGACAGATGAAGTGAAGGATGGGACAGAGAGTGGTGAACGGAGGGGTTTTGCGGGGAGGGATGTCTTCGGGAGGGGAGATTGCATAGTTTGAAGTATTTCTAGCTAGTCGCCACCCCCCCCTTTTAGGTAGACATCCCATCATCTACTAAAGGTTTTGGCCTCTAGCTGAGAAGAACGGGGAAGAGTCATAAGGGCATATAATGCACATATATGGAGTGAATAAATGGGAATGGATGGGGATGGATGGAAGAGACCTTGGCCGAATGTGCCGAGTGATAACGCTGACTGAGAGGTCCCAGCCAAAAACTTGCCAGCCATTCTGGTATACAAGCATGCACAAGGCAGTTGTATTGACTAGGGCTTATTGGCAGAGCTTCAAGTGACAGAACAGGATCCTGGGTGAGGCTTTTGGAACAGTGGCAAGTGCTGCCTGGAGCAAGGCCATTGGATACACCTAAAAACATTAGTGGCTTGATGGAATGTAATACTGCCCAATACCCTGTTAATCAATGGATTATAGTGGGTGAGCAAGTTGTGACAGAATATTGCCGACTGATGGATCTAGTGAACGGATGGGTGGACTGAAATTGTCTGGACAGAAAATCTAGTGGACATGTCTATGCAGTTAGCAAGCAGTACTAGATTGAAGGTTTGAAAATGGATCATAATCATAAGGAAATTTTCAAATAGTCTGTGAGCTGATGCTGATTGATCAAGCATGCCAGAAAGAGTGCTGAGGGTGGGGCATTGACTCCCGGTTGGCAGAAAAGACTAGAGTTCTTCTGAACTGGATGGTTTCCAAATCTATGCTGGTATTGGGTCAAAAAATGCTGGGGCATGGATTTGTCTTGTTGGCACCTTTCCAGGAGTAAGATAATCTGATGAAGCTATGAGCAGATCCTGATTCAAAACAGTTAGAAAGGGTTACCAGGGAACCCGGTTCCAAATAAGAAGATAGAAAGGTCATTAAAAGGGTGTCTTGTGAGACCATATTCATAGGACGTGAAGGCACGGAAAGTAGTTTGATTCTGGGTATACTGTCAAGCTTTGGGTACTGATGAACTTTGGAACTGCCAAAAGGTCAGGTAGACAATGGCCAAGTCCTGCAGGCCAAGAGTAGTGGCATTGGCTTCAATGTACTCGTGCATTGCACCCTACTTGCAGTGCATGCCACCGATTTGCAACAGATGGATACTTGGGAGGATGCTGATGATACCGGCCCAAGTCGAGAACTTAACAAAGGGCAAGAAGGTAGAAGGGCCTAAGCCTAGTCGATACCCAGAATGAGGAAATATGTACATGCATGCCCTACTTATATAGGTTTAAGAAGTGACATGTGGAATAAGGAATGTGAGACAATAAGGTATGCAGAGCATGTGGTTATTGTCCACAATGAGTAAAATTAGAATGAAGGAATGTAAAACTGGGATAGAACAATGAAGGATATTATAATAGAAATGTGGCCAAGGATAGGACAATAGGAAGTGACTGACTATAAAACAATAGAGCCATGGCCGAGGATAATACAAGGACAGGAAGGTCCCGAGGTGAGGCAGATCTAAGGGTGAGGAGTAGGTGTGGTGGGATTAATGGATGGTGAGTGGCGTAGAGTATGTGAGGGGTGAGGAAAAGGAGTGTGGGTGGTGGATGTGCCGAGGTGAGACCGGTGTACCAAGTGATATGCATGCGGTGTGGACACTTGGACATGGACATATGATGACTGCTTGGTCGGCACTGCCGAATAAACGGGTCTCGGTACGTGTACTTGACATCATGCTTTGTCATTCAACTGACATAGCCAACCTCTCACATCATTTGGCATTAATGCTTTGGTTTTGTATATAAAGGCCTCTGGCTCACCTCTGTAATAACAAGTTCACAAGTTAAAGCCCCAAGTCAAGTCTCCAAGTCCAAGTCGAGACTAGTCTAGAAATGTCTAGACTATTGTACACAAGTCCAAGTCCAAGGCCAAGTATTAGTCATATGTGAGATATCTTGGTCATGGTCACACCTTCATCACATCACATCCTTGTCACAGATCACACTATGTTATATTTTATATTCTCTATTACCTGCCAGATAGTGGCCTCATAAGTCATGGACCTTAATCTAGCTGTGCTGAATGACTGTGCTAGACCCTGCCAGAGGAAAGGACCAGTGCATGCAGGCTTTTAGGTATTAATTACCTAGAGCAAACCTACATCAGTCATACCACCCAAATGGTCTCTACTGTTTAATCCCACCCACCAGTGACAAGTCATTTCTTCACTAGTACATGGTCTCGGCTCAGTATATTTGGTTCATTACTCGGTCCACTTCCCTTCATCCCACCCTTTCTACCTTTGTTTATTATTTTATTCCTGATCTTCCTCCTTTCCCATTTTACCTTGGGACATTTATATTGACTTATTTTTGGTCATGACCCTATTGTTTTATTATCAGTCACACTTCTATTATTTTTTGCTTGGCAATATTCTATTGTTCTATTTTCATTTATGTTCATTGTTCAATTTTTTGATCATTGTGGACAATACTTCCACATGCTCTCCATACCATAATCTCTTTTCCATGTCTTACACCACTCTGATCCCACATTTGCTTCTTAACCTATATAAGTAGCATATGGATGTAGATAGTTCCTCATTCTGAATATCAACTTGGCATACACTTCTTGCCTTCCTTCCTCCTGTCTGAAGTCCTTACTCAGGCTGACACTCTCAGCATTCTCCTGAGTTCTTCTTCTCTCTGCAATTAGTGGCACACATGGACAGTAGGGTGCAACACATGAGTACATTGAAGCCAAGCCACCCCAATAAGTCTACTGGACTTGGCCAATTCCCCACCAGCATCATGAAGTCGGTACTATTGCAATAGTACTTGGCCCACACAACATTGGCATTTTCAGTGCCTGACATCTTTTAACAGACCTTTTGCTATAATTCAAGGTGTTGTGTGATCTTACTCCATAGGTTTTTGCTTGCATTTTTCATCACATCAAATTACACTAGGAGCTATGAGAGATTTGGTAGAGGAGGAATACATGTGAGTATTATGTTAGAAAATAATAATAAGATACTGCCCATTTGAACAAAGGTCATTTAATGTAGCCTGCTTAGTTTTTGAAATGGTAAAATGCCTGGTCAACATTAGTAGTAAACAGATCAACTTGAGGGATTGGTTGTGTATTATGAGCTGGGAATATGAGAATTATTATTTTCTATTCAGGTAAAGGGGAAAAGCTGGTTATCAGGGTATACCAAATATAAAAGGGTTGTTATAAATTGCTGCAATCAATAATGTAAAGGCTGTCTGAGTTCAACATTGACTGAGTGAAAGATAAAATAAATGTGACACCACAGTGATGTATGAGTGTGTGCCACTGCAAGCCACATGGTAAGTATTGCATCTTGAGTGATTCCTGGGGTGTGTGTGTTATACACATGTACATGTACATGTACATAGTTGACACCAAGCTGATATAAGCCAGGTTAACACAGAACTTTGATTATATCAGCAGCCAAATAAATTCTGATTTTTTAAATATGGAAATATATTGATTTTAAATTTATATCTGTTGTTTGGTAGCAGGTAAAAACAATACCCATTAAATCCACAGGTATCTGTACCCATACCTATATTAACCTGTTACCTGTTGTTAAGGGTAAGAGTATTTTCAGGTATGGGTATGGGTTGACACAAAATACCTGGGGGTTACCTATGCCAATCACTAATTTCAATTGGATGTCGTAACTAGGTTCACCAGTTCTGTCAAGCTTCGGGTACTGATGGACTTTGGTACTGCTGAGGGGTCAGGCGGACAATGGCCAAGTCCTACAGGCCAGGAGTAGTGGCATTGGATTCAACGTACTCATGCGTTGTGCCCTACTTTGCCATGCATGCCACCGATTTGCAACAGACAGGTACTCGGGAGGATGCTGGTGATGCTCGCCCGAGTCAAGGACTTAACAGGAGAGAAGAAGGTAGAAGGGCCTATGCCTAGTCAATACCCAGAATGAGGAAATATGTACATGCATGTCCTACTTATATAGGTTAAGAAGCGACATGTGGAATAAGGAATGTGGAACAATAAGGTATGTAGAGCATGTGGTTATTGTCCACAATGAGTAAAATTGGAATAAAGGAATGTAAAAGAGGATGGGACAATGAAAATAGAATAATATGAACATGGCCAAAGGTAGGACAATAGAGAGTGGCTGATTATAAAACAAGGGGGTTGTAGCTGAGGTTAAGACAAGGATAAGATGTCCCAAGGTAGGATGGATCAGGGAACGAGGGGTGGAATGGATAGGATGAGGTGAGTAAGGAATGGGAACGAGGGATGTGCCGAACCAGGGACTGTGTATTAGGTATGTTGCTGTCAAGACCCTGGTACCGAGCTCCGGTACACTTGGTAATACTGACCGACTGACCGTCCTCTACCCATATTATTCTCGCTATCACATGGTCTTGGCTCGGTACATCCGGTACATTGTCTAGGCTTCTTCTCCTATCCTATCTGTCTTGTCCTTCACTATCCTTCCATCCCCTCACCCGTTCCCCTGAACATATGATGGTCACTCATTATCCTGACCACTGCCCTATTGTTTTATCTTCGGTTGTCCTCTATTGATCTATTCTCACCCACCACTTCATTATCTTATTCTCAGCCATACCCCATTATTCTAATCCCGCTTACATTCCTTATTCTATTTCTAATCACTGTGGACAATGCCTCCATGTGGTTTTTCATATCTTATGGTTTTCCATTCCTTATGCCACCCTGTTCCACATCTTGCTTCTTAACCTATATAAGTAGCAGGATGTATGTAGATAGTTCCTCACTCAGAATATCAACTTGGTTCGCACCCCCTTGCCTGCCTTCCTCATCTAAAGTCCTTTGTTCAAGCTGATGCCCTCGGCACCCTCACGAGACTCTTTACTGTCCAAATTAGTGGTGTGCATGGAACAGCAGGGCGCAATGCACGAGCACATTGAAGCCTAGCCACTCCAAAATGGTTTGCAGGACTTAACCGATATCTCAGCGTCACCGAATCCTAACAGTTGCTTGGTCACCAGCTGAGTACTTGGTCGGCACTGCCGAATATGCCAGGTCTCGGTACATGCACTTGACAAGTTCAAACCTTGAGAGCTGCATTGAGCTGAGCCACATGGAGCTGAGCTGTAACAGGTGAGAGAAACAAGAGAAGGCTAACATAAGAAACAAGTAAAAGGAACAGTGGGTGGGAAGGGTAGAGAAAAAGCAAGTGAAGCCAGGTACTAACTAGCACAGTGCTTACATGTAATGGCCCTGCCACAGCCCATCATAACATGACTCACATACACATATTTTTTACTAAGGTAGAGGACAAACAGTTTCTGCTAAAGTCATGTGATATGATCATCATGGTCACAGGTGCAAAAATTTTAGTTGTTGAGTCAAAATTTTATATTCTGCTACAGAGGATGGTGAATTTTTTGGAAATAATGATTGAGCTACATATACTATATAATATCAGCCTTGTCTAACTTAGCTAAAATAGGATCTGACATGGTGCCAGATCCTTATGCAAAATGGTAGATATGACACTTGAGTCATGTGACCTTAGTGGAATCTGTATATCCTCTACCTTACCTGTGGGAATGTCTTTCTTCTATCTATGGAATGTTTCCTTATATAGGTGATTTTGTCAGAACAAAATTTTGCAACCAAAAAATTCTTGATAGTGTCAGACTGCTTAAAGATATAATTATGAATTTTGAGAAGATATTTGAAAGTTTGGATATACAACATTTGCAATAGTGATGTTTTTCAAAAATTACAACCATGTACATATAGTTCGATGCCATTGATCTGTGGTCTCAGAATCAATTTTTGAGCAATGTTGCCAGATCCTTGTGTGAAATGATAGAGGTGATATTTGAGTCACATGACCTTGGAGGAAACCATTTGTCCTCTACCTTATATGATCATGATTGAAGTTACAGGCATGTCACTGCTGATGTTCTCTCCTTGCATCGATGTTGGAGGGTGCATTGGCTTGCCTTTCAGAGGCACTTACTGATAAGGTGCAGAGACAGGAGCATGAATATGAAATAACCATAACCCAAGAGGAGTCATGCCTTAACTCGGCATCATCCAATATCAGTATTCCACTACCTCCCTCCTTTGCACCGATGCTCAGTCATTTGGCATACTTCACAGCTCACATTGATGCAATCTTGTCTGCCCTCAATGATGCACAGGATGTTAGAACCAGGGATCATTGAGTCATTATACATATTCTTCTACACTAAAACCAGTATATTTCCCCCAACCATTATCCAATCAAGATGCAGCATTACACCGAGGCTCCATATACTATGAAGTACATCCACAAATATTTTCGTGGATTTAGAAGCGGGTTCTACCCCACACTGTCTACCCGGCCCCATACCGACCCCAAGGGCTGGCTCACCTCATCTGGACACGTTGGGAAGGAGATATACTGGCATGTGTTTTCTTCATTCAGTTTATCTTTAATTCTATTCTATTCCTATACTTCCCCCTGTGAAGTTTTCCTCTATATCATTCCCACCGCATATATGCGGGTGTAGCACGCGCACGGCCACATTGGGCCGGCTTCTAACTTCACTCCGTGAAGTTTTCACTTATAAATAGGATTTCTATTTCATATAAAGTACTAGTATTTTGTAGTAGTATAAACAAGCAATTGTAATTCTATTGTTACTCCCCATCGCACTAGCCATTAGGCTACAACTATAAATCCATCACTCATGCTGAACCGGAAGGTTAAGCGCCGAGCGTACTTTCCTATTTAGGAGTAGGACACCAGCTACTCATCATACAGCAAGGCCGGGTCACAGTTGGGTTTCCAACTATATAATATTATCCCCTATCACTACATATTATATTTACTTTGTGGGGGAATCACAAATCTACAAACCAACACTTTGGTGCCTAGGCCAGATTCCCGGTATGGCACCTAAGCGGAGAGTAAACCCGGGACTCACCTCCCAGTAGGATTGCCTTAGAGCAATATATTTCCTATAGACAAATACATCTAAAATCATAGGAAAAACTAGGACATCATTCCCCTATTTGTCCCACCGACTCTCCGATATAAAAGCGCAGGAAAACCCCAGGAAACCCTATCTGCCAGACCCATCTACACAGGATTATCTCTGACAATGTGCAAACCATAGCAAGTGTTTCTGAGGAGGATGAGGAAGAGACCACAAAGAGCAGCTGAACTCTGGAGAGTAATAGAAGACCCTTTTGTTGCAACTAGGAACAAGTCTCAACTTCAAATCAAGGAGATGTATTCCAATTAGTTACCTAGGAACAACTAAGAATAGAAGTTAGATTCACTACTAAGATAGCTGAACAAATAATACTCACATCTCAACTTCAAACCAAGAAGATGAGACATGTCAGGTGCTGTCAAGTCCACGTACCGAGACCCATCCGCCGGCAGTGCCGACCGAGCAATCATCCTATATCCACGACCAAGTGCCCGCATCGCATGCATAACACTTGGTGCGCCAGTCCCGGCTCAGCACATCCGTCATCCACACTCCTCGGTCCATTTCACCTCGGGACTTCCTGTCCTTGTATTATCCTCGGACATGCCCCCATTGTTTTATACTCGGCCACTCCCTATTGTCCCATCTTGAATCACAATCCTATTATCCTGTCTTTTATTGTTCTATCCCCGCTTTGCATTCCTTGTTCTAATTTTGTTCGTTGTGGACAATAACCACATGCTCTGCATACCTTGTTGTCCCACATTCCTTATTCCACATGTCGCTTCTTAACCTATATAAGTAGGACATGCATGTACATACTTCCTCATTCTGGGTATCGACTAGGCTTAGGCCCTTCTACCTTCTTCTCTTCTGTTAAGTCCTCAACTCGAGCCGGCAGCATCAGTATCCTCTCGAGTATCTGTCTGTGGCAAATACAGTGGCACGCACGGCAAGTAGGGCGCAACGCACAAGCACGTTGAAGCCAATTCCACTACTCTTGGCCTGCAGGACTTGGCCATAGTCCACCCGACCTTTTCGCCAACACCCCTCGGCAGTACCGAAGACCGTCAGTAACCGACGCTTGACAGGTGCTAACCAACCTAGATATCTACTGGTGGGTTTTTTTATTAAGCCAGGAAGCCATAGGCATGGCAAAGAGAAGAATAATAAACTGCAACTGTTGGCATATCCCAACACTCCCCCTCGAGCAATACGGTGCCATTATATTTCTGTCCCTAGTCCTAGCACGTTAACAAACTCATTGAATTTTGGCTTTGGAAAGGCCTTCGTCAACATGTCAGACACATTCTCATTGGTTGGGATATAATGGACAGCAATGTGGCCATTCGCTACACATTTGTGGATGAAATGGTAATGCAGGTCAATATGTTTTGTCTGTGCATGGAACTTATTGTCCTTTGATAGCACAATGGCACTTTGAGTCACAGTTGATAGTGGCTGCCCCATAGCTTGAACCTTGGACTTCGGTAAGGAACACTTGTAGCCAAAGTGCCTCCTTGGCTGCATGGGTAAGTGCAATGTATTCTGCTTCTGTGCTTGATAGTGCAATGATGTACTGTTTCTTTGAGATCCAGGCCACTGCACCCTCACCAAAATGGAAGCTATATCCTGATATGGAGTGATGGTGAGTCTGGCTAGCCCAGTCTGCATTGCAGAACGTATGTCTTCAGTTCATGTCACATCTACCTGTTGGACACATGCATAAGCAAATTCCATTCATCTTCTTCATCATTTATAACACTACCAAAGGTAAGCCAGGTGTCTTTGGTACTGCTGAGATAGCAAACGACACGTTTAAGTGCCTCCCAATGCACTTTTTCAGGATTTTGGATGAATTGCACAAGAATCCCAATAGCAAAGGAAATATCCAGCTACTGATCATTTCTGGCCACAGTACACTGCTGATAGCCTCAGCATAGGGGATTTTTTGCATCTCTTCAATCTGTGAGTTTTCAGATGGACCTTGCTCCTTTGTGAGTACTGCTCCAGGGTCTATCAGTGTAGAAACTGGTTTTGCCACAGTGAGTCCAAATCTTTCTGTAATAGTATCAATGTATCCACACTGGTTGATAGAGATTGTCTGTGCTTCTCTATTTTGCTTGACCTCAAAACCCAGGTACCAACTTATGCTACCCATATCTGACAGGTTCCAGTGACATCACACTTGTTTTTTTTAGTGTTTTGACATCTTGCAGATGCAGTGAGGTGATGATGATGTCATCAGTTGAAACTGCTATAACGGTATGCTCATCCTTTGATTTTCAGTAAAGGATAGAGTGGTCAATTGCTAAACATCTAAAATTGAGGTGTCAAGTAAAAACTTTGGTCAGTTCCTGATGCCATCCTCTCCCTGCCTGTTTTAACCCATAGATTCCTTTTAGAAGCCTGCATACCTTCCCCTTTTGCCCATGTCCAATAGCACCTCCTGGAATCATCATGTATATGGTCTCCTTTAGTGGCACATTAAGGTACCTGCTTTTTATATCTATTTGGTGAATTTCCCAGTCTAATGATGCAGTATTTGCTAGTATGACACAGATTGAAGGTAGCTTTACAGCGGTAAAGAAAGTGTTGAAATAGTTATATCCTTCAATTTGTTTGTGTCCACCCGCTACTACCCATATTCGGAATTCACTGATGTCATGTGTAGGACCTTGTTTCTCTTTTAAGACTATGGAACAGGGTATTGAAATTTGGTCTTTTGGTAAGTTTTTAATTACCCAAGTGCCAAGCTTCTCAAGCTGACCTATCTCATAATCTAGTGCTTTCTGCCATGAATGGCAGTTGGAGCTGTGTAGGGCCTCATCAAATGTACGTGGTATTGTTCAACCAGCGGCAAGGAGTACACACTCAGGTTGTGTAAGATCAAAAGGGTCAACAGGATTATCGGTGTGTGTGATTGCAGCTATATATCCTTCATGCAAGGTACGATAAGCACCTGGGGGCATTCTGACATGATGTCTGCAACCAAACTGTGGATCCTTGTGAGGTTCCAGCATAGGCTCCTCAATTGGAGGTAGGTTGTCCGATATGATATCAGATCCTGGAGGTTTAGGTTGATCTGGTGAGTCAGGTTGAGTGAGTGCACAGTTGAGTAGCGGTTGGTTATCAAGCATTGGTAAGTGTGTAGGTTCAGATGCATGGATGATTTTATTCATCTCCCCCTCAGCCTGTACATTGCCTGGGACTGTTATTGTAGTATTGGTTATATGTATGTTGTTTTCATTAAAAACTACATTCTGTTCCACTGACACAGTATGTTTCTTAGGACATCAGATTCTGTATCCTTTGGATTCAGAGTCATAGCCTACAAATCAGCCAACCTATGCATGGGATTCAAGCTTGCCAGCTTTTATATCTTTGACATATGCTGCAGCTCCAAATTCATGTATCCCAGCAAGGTGAGGTTTTCTTTTGTGTCTTGCTTCATATGGAGTCATGCTAATTAGAGCATGTTTTAGAGTCTTGTTTTGGATCCATGCAGTGTATCTCATGGCCTCTTCCCAGAGGAACCTAGGCAGTCCAGACCCTAGCAGGAGAGCACATGTTTGTTCACCACAAGTACGCATACCTCATTCAGCAGTGCCAGTTTGCAGCAGTGAGTCCTGAATGATGAGTTCCCTGACTGTACTTTTGGTATCCTGGTGTATAGTAACTTCCTTTAGAAGGAACTCTCCCCCTCGGTCACTGTGGCATACTTTGATATGATTTACAGCTTGTGCTTCAATATAAGCTTCATCTCAGTGGTATGAGTCAAAGTACACGTACTGAGATCCCAGTAATTTGGAAGTGCTGACCAAGCAGTCATCCTACATCCACGTACAAGTGTCCATGCCACATGCACATCACTTGGTACGCCGGTCTTGGCTCAGCACATCCACCACCCACTTTCCTTGTTTATTACCCCTCACATACTCTACCCCATTCACCATCCATTAATCCTACCATGCCTACTTCTCATTCCTCAATCTGCCTCACCTCGGGACTTCCTGTCCTTGTATTATCCTTGGCCATGGCTACATTGTTTTATAGTCGGTCGCTTCCTATTGTCCTATCCTTGGCCACATTTCTATTATTCTATCCTTTATTGTTCTATCCCCATTTTACATTCCCTCATTCTAATTTTACTCATTGTGGACAATAACCACATGCTCTGCATACCTTGTTGTCTCACATTCCTTATTCCACATGTCGCTTCTTAAACCTATATAAGTAGGGCATGCATGTACATATTTCCTCATTCTGGGTATCAACTAGGCTTAGGCCCTTCTACCTTCTTCCCCTCTGTTAAGTCCTCAACTTGGGCCAGCATCATCAGCATCCTCCCGAGTATCCGTCTGTTGCAAATTGGTGGCATGCACTGCAAGTAGGGTGCAATGCATGAGTATGTTGAAGCCAATGCCACTACTCTTGGCCTGCAGGACTTGGCTATTGTCTGCCCGACACCTTTTGGCAGTCCCAAAGTTTGTCAGTACCCAAAGCCTGACACATCGTCATGCAGTTTAGGGATTGCAAGTGAGGTGGAGTCAGAAGCTAATGGTAGTGGAATAGATGACATAGGGAATATCAATGTCGGCCAGGGCCCAGAACCTGCTGCAACTAGGAACAAGTCTCAACTTCAAATCAAGAAGATGTATTCCAATTAGTTACCTAAGAACAAATAAGAATAGAAGTTAGAGTCACTACTAAGATAGCTGAACAAATAGTACTCATCTCTCAACTTCAAATCAAGAAGATGAGACGTGTCACATGCTAAACAACCCAGATATCTACTGGCAGAGTTTCTAATTAAGCTGGGAAGCCATAGGCATGGAAAAGAGAAGAATAATAAACCCCAACTTTTTGCATATCCCAACACCTTTACAATGCCATTGAAGTCCTCGAAGTTAAATATGCTCTTTACACTGATCATGGGCAAGAAGATTATGATTAACCATCAACTGTTCATGATGATGATGATACAACAGCCTCACATTTGATATGGACGGCAGCTCCTCAACAACAACAACAACAACAACATCTCCTTCCGCCGCCGCCACCCCTGCCACCGACAGGGATGGAAAAAAATAAATTTAAAGCGTATCGTCATCTGCGCAGCCATTTGTGCGTGAACGATCGAAACTGAGCCGCGTGGAGCGTATACGGATTGCCGAGGTGCAACGTGTGGGTCTGGAAGGAGAGCCGCATCCTTCCTCTTTCCCTCTCCCTTCCCCTCGGCGACAGAAGTGGGGACCTGAGGGGAGGAAAGTCTTGCAGGAGCTCAAGGATGTCATTTGGCAGCTTAGCGAACGTCGGCGGAAGATGGTCGAGAGGTCAAACAGCTTGGCACCAGCATCAGCACCACTACCGCCACAGTCAGAGCCACAGTCACACCCACGGTCAGAATTGGTTCCATCAACCGTCCAAATTTAAGGCGATCTTATTAAATTTTATTATGTTTTTTCTTTTATTATTTATTTTATTTTTATATTTTTCTCTTCTATTTTATGCTATTTTCTCTTCGCTTTTCTTTTCTTTTTATCTTTTTCTTTTTCCTTTCTCGCTTTTCTTTTCTTTTCTTTTCTTACCATTTTGCTCTCGTTACATGATCTCCGAT
>QLPI01003677.1:0-11493 GCA_003314275.1 Chroogomphus rutilus | reverse complement strand
CAACCCAGATCGTGCAAGGAGACAGGACTGGAATTGAATGGTTAAAAGATGCCAGACACTGCCCTAGGTTAACAAGATCTCGCGAAGTTGAGAGCGCAAAGGTTGGGTTCGAGCCAATCGTGCGATGTATTGTGTGCTGCCTGCAGTGTGTGAATTTGTTGCGCTGGCAACTGGATCAATGAAAGGTCTATGCGCTTCGACAAATCTCAGTTCTAGGCCTTAAGTTTGCATCGAAGGGTCTGCAATGTTGAAAGTAGCACAGGGAGTCACACGAGTATTAGATGGGAACCACGCAAACAATCATAGATTGCGGTCAAATACAAGATAAAGCAAACACAACAAGAAAGGTATCAAGATCCGCAGAAACAAACAGCGAGACAACAAATTTGACAATGAAAAAGAAAAAGACCAAGAAAAAACAAACAAACAAGAAATACAACGAGTACAATAGCAACAAGTTATAATACGTACTCTCAAAAACAAAGACCAAAGAAAAAAAGAAAAAGAAAAAACAAAGGACAAGGACAAAACAAGAAACCGGCGAGAAACTGAGGCGGAATACGGGAAAAAAAAAAAGAGATATGAAATCCGAGAGCGCCATGCATCCGCGACACCTTCCCGCGATATAGATTATCCAAGGGAACGCGGATGGCGCAAAAACGGGTACAGGGAACCGAGACACTTTGGAGAACAGGACCAACCGGGACCGGGAGGTATTGGCTCGGTAAAAGAGACGAAGCACCTGTCTGGAGGAGGTGGGGTCTCGACAAAACTGCACGGACGATGTGGATCGCAAAGCGACAATCAAGCTGGGCGTTCAACTCAAGAAGGAAAATGTTCCTCATCCAACCATTTTGAGAGCTCCGCTGGATCGATGTTTTTCAGGATTTCGAGCAAGTGGTCATCATTCACGTTGAGGAATTCGCCAAAGATCTGATCCGGCATTCCGGCGTTTGTCGCAGGTGGTGTAGGTGGAGGTGGCAGGTTCCCCGACGTAGTACCAGCAACAGTACCGTCAGGTCCGGAGGTCTGGGGATGCGAGAGAGAGCTCATCGCTGCGGAAGGAGAGGTGCTACTCTGCAAGATGGATTCAGGAATGGGTGCAGGAGTTTTACTGCTACCGGCATTGTCTTTGCCACCATTGTTGGAACCACGGGCAGAGGCAGGTGTGGATCGACCGCCGGCTTTAGTCATCGATGAAGAGTCACTGGGCATACTAGTATTGGTAGACGCGCCTGGACCACTGTGGGATGCGGGACATACGCTACTAGGCAACGAACCAGAGGGACAATCGTGGCTACCACGAGCGGGGGAAGGCGCCGGTTGTTCTTGAGATGCCCCGGGGTTTCGAACGCTTGCAGGTGGGGCTGGCGCCGGCATCATGCCAGTACCCTTTTGTATGCTTGCGCTGTCTGCGCGACGAGCAGGGGAAGGTGGAGGCATCCTCCTCCCTTGCTTTCTTTTCTGTGAGGACCTGTTCCCTAAACCGGAACCACTAGCTGAGACACTCGCACGTTTGCCAGCGTGATGATCCGTCGAAGGAGAGGGATGCTGGTTGGCAGGATTTGATGCAGATGGAATATTATTGGATATCTTGTCAAGGTGCGGGTTTGTCATGGTTTGACGATGATGCATCTGGTGCTGGTGAATCTGCATCTGCCGAGCCTGGTTCTGGAACGGATACGCCATCTCAGGAGAAGCGTCTGGAGGATGGGCGGAAACCTGCGAATGTGGGATCTGGTGCAGGTGTTGATATGTGAGGGCTGGCGTCATGTGTCCTATACCAGGTTGACCTATGACAGGCGGCATTGCCTGCATCATGCCGGGTATCACACCGGTCATACCCATACCACCGGGGTTGGTAACAGGCTGCCCACCGTGAGGATCAATGGGGGGGACCATTGAACCATCATAGAAGCCGTTTGGTAAGCTTTGCATGTGCTGGGGAGCAACCGGGCCGGAATATCCACCTGAACGATTGGCCAGATGCTGAGGGTAACCACCCATGGACAGCATGTGCGATGGTACTGAGCCAAGAGGAGTGCCACTGGGGCCGGGAACGGGAGGCGAGTATCGCGGACGTTTGCATTCCCGTTGTTCCCGCTCCGGGGGAGAGCGATCTTTGGCGGTCGAACCTCCTGCCTGCTTTTTGGAATCAACATTGAGCTCTTAGAAGAGAACCGAATGCTGGATATATCCATACCTCATCCCCTGGAGATATACTCGTCCTCTTCGTACCACGCTGACCAGTCGAAGATTGACGACTTGGTCCAGCGGGAAGGCCCATGAGCATGCCAGCCATAGGGGGCGTCTGACTCATGCCAGCCCGTGACTGTGACGGAGGTTGAGAGGTCGGTAGATGAGGAGCAGCGCTAGGATGAGCTGGAGCGGGATGACCGGGATGATCTTGAGGCACCTGGAGAACCGATGTGTGAGGAGGCATCGCAATTTGCATCAATCGCTGACGCTCGTCCTCCGGCTTTTGAAGAAACTAAAGGAAGATGAATAAGTGAGGTGTCAATGGACGGCAGACACGAAACAACTAACACTCAAATACAATAATGCTGGTTCAGGAGCGGCGCGGGTGGTCTTCTCGACGAATGTCACCCAAAAAACCATCCACCATCTGGGTGAATTGAGTCAGAATTGGGAGATGGAAAAAAGAATACGAAAATACAACTCACTCGAACATAAATCCTTGTGGGAAATTGATGGGTGGCGGTATGTCGGTACCCATCTCGGCCTCTTTGGCGAGTGCTTTAGAGGACTCCGCAAATCCACGCTTGACGAAATAGTCGTGAATGTAAATGTTGAACCTGGGTGGCGTGCATAAGAAAGACATCGAAACAAGGATGAAAGATGGCAACGTACATTCTTTCCCCTTCCCACGAGAAAGGAGCAAGGTCGCAAGGCGGAAATGGCGGAGCACCGGGTGCCCCTGGAAGGGGAAACGGGAAGGGGAAGGGATGAGAAGAGGACGGGGGAGGGATTGGAGGGGGGTTGGCCGAGGACGTGGGGGGATACTGGGGAAGATTGCAAGAGGAGGGAGGAGGGAATTGGGGAGGGTTGGGCGCCGAAGATGGAGGGAAGTGGCGGGTATTGGTTGAGGATGGCGGGGAGAACTGTGGGGGGTTGGATGAAGCCGGGCGGTATTGAGGTGGGTTGGATGGAGCCGAAGGAGGCTGGCCATTGGTGGCGGACGGAGCTGGGTGGTTGGCGGAAGGCTGAGATTGAGCCATGGGGATGATGTAGCAGGGGAGAGCTGAGGGGTGACGGTGCTAATAAGGTTGAGTTGAGAAAACTGTTATCGAGACTACGAAGAGCGAGCAAGTTCACTGTTGACAACGGTGACGACGATGAGGAGAAGCTTTGGGGAGGGAGATGGGAGTTGGGGATGAGTGGGGGAAAGGAGGGGGAACAAAAACGCGAGTTGATATGGGGCCTTACTACAATAAGGGAACCTTAACCCTATTGTTATTTTGAATCTCCGCTTTATGTGAATGGGTCACATTACGCCGTCGTGGATCAGGCCTGATGTATGATGGCGGACGGATAATTTCGTTTAGCCCGACACCACGAGCACCCGAGAGCATTGGAGACTGAGCTGCAATTGAGATCTATTCGAGTGCCGTGGTGGAAGAGTCCCAACTGGGGAGAGTAGGCAAGTCTGCAAGTCCGCGGGGACGAGCAACATGCTGCAGGACAATTCCCACACAAATCTATATAGAACCTCGCTATCATGCCAGCCAAGTACATTCAATTCAGTATTGCATCACGTCATAGAAGCCGCCAGGGCCGAAACCGGAGGCCGAATAAGCGATAGTTGAGTATAAGCAGTTCTGTGTCCGTGCAGCGGGTGTATTTCATCATACACCCAGTCCTCTACTGGACGTTTACCATGTTATCGCCATTTCATCGCGGTGAAGATGCCGTACGATAGTGTACTGGTGACTTCGTGCCAAGCACAGAGCGCCCGGCATAACCCCAAGAACGGAAGCTCGAGGAAGCAGGAGGGCATCAGTCCTTAGAATAGGTGAAAACCATATATACTTAACAATTGAGTTGTGGATCTATTCGACACGATAACACGAGGCAATCCATAAGATGCACGTCATGACGTAAGCATTGCAAGTCAATGAATTCAAACCGCGGAATATATCGTGAGCAAGATAGTGTGCATGCCCGGATGCTCACGGGGCGGTGCTGTCATCTCAGCTTCGCTTGCGACGCCATCATGAAACTGACGCCCGTGTGTGACCTTAAAAATTCAAACGGGTAACAACCTTCCCATGAAAAGTAGCACGGTGTTTGATCTCTGTCATAGGGTGGAGCATGGTCCGAACCGTATTGCCAGCGTCAAGCGAACGTGTACCTAGACATTATGCACCAGTTTTATGCGAGACCGACCAAGACGGTGCCACTGATTCATGCGGCCTGTGACCCAATACAGTGCTGAGCGCTGTGTAACTTTTGAACCCCTGAGCGACCGCAGGAATAAAAACCTTCTTCAAACTCTACTTTTTCAATCACCTTCAACATCTAGAAGAAGAGATGCAACAAGTACATTAGAGTCATGGATATGACCACATAAACTCCAGTTTCTGACACGTGATTGCACTCATGTTGATTGTGCAGAGAGGCAACTATGCACATCAGAAAAAAATAAGACATTTATGGATAAAAACATGCTCAACATCCACAGAAGTGGCTACCAAAAAAAAAAACTGTGAATCAATAAGTTTATTAGCAAAAGTATGATTTGGGATACTCAAATAATCAAGGGCCATCTGAGAAAGACAAGGATATGATAATTTTTGCTCCTACAACCAGGAAAGTTATCATCCACATCCTCAGTATCAGTTGTCAGGTAGCAATTAATTTCATCGCAGCCTAGGACAGCAGTCTTTGATAATGAAGTTTGAATGATGATGTTGTGGACATAGAAGATTTTTCAATGATGAAGACGGCTGCAAATAAATTGATAAGATTTAATTGGTTTTTAAATTTAAACAAATACACAACTGATGCTTCAACAAGAATATCCCTTGCTGCTGAAACCTCATACTTAGATGAAACTCTGATTTCAGAATCTTCCCTGTCACATCAATCCATTCATGCTCCTAATTAGCTGTCTTGAAATATTCTAGTTTATATTGAGGATAGAGAACTACAACATAAATCTTCATTAAAATGTAAACACTGTAAACTTTAAAATTTACTCACAGAAATTCAACAAGCTTCTGTGTCATCTGTTCAAGAAGAATACTAGTTGGGAGTCTTTTTTTGCAAGTCCAAGAGCAGCACAGATACTGGGAAATAGAGTATTGTTGAGTGCCTGTGCAGTTAAGTGGTCATTTATATAATCTAAAATTAGGATTACATGAGCAATATTGGGGGTTGAGCTTGAGAAGAATTCTGTTGCTTGTTTGAGAACCTAAATGGCAAAGTCAGTAGATGATGCAAAATCAATCCATGGATTTCATAGCCACTTACCATTAAGAACTCATTCAATTGTTGTATGATTATCCATTCATGTTCACTCAATTCAAGCTCCCTGTGTTATTCTTTCTATCTGCCATGAACCTTTCTATAGGGTGGTGGTATTCCAGGAAAAGGTAAGCATGTCAAAGGTTGAATTCCATCTCAGTGTAACATCTCTTGGAATAATATGCTCTGTTAGTTCTTCTTCTTTGGCAACATAATCTTTCCATGATGGGAGAAGAAGAGTGTTGAATTGATGACTTGAAGGTAAATTTGTAAATCTCAACCATGATACATACTTGATAATATTGAGCTGATTCTTTTATTTACTTTTACAAGGACCAATTTAAAAAGATGACTCACATTTTGAAGAAATGCACATTCAGCCTGAGTGTCAAGTACACGTACCGAGGTTCCGGTTATTCGGCAGTGCCGACCGAGCAGCCATTCTACGTCCATGTATAAAGTGTCCACGCCGCATGCACGTCACTTGGTACGCCATTCTAGGCTCGGCATGTCCACCACACCATTTGCCCGTTCCTCAATCTGCTTCACCTCGGGACTTCTTATCCTTGTTCTATCTTCGTGCGCAACCCTTGTTTTATAGTCATGCACTCTCTATTGTCCTGTCCTTGACCCATTCTCTATTATCCTATCGTTTATTGTTTTATCCCGGTTTACATTCCTTGTTCTAATTTTACTCATTGTGGACAACAACCGCATGCTCTGCATACCTTGTTGTTCCACATTCCTTATTCCACATGTTGCTTCTTAAACCTATATAAGTAGGACATGCATGTACATATTTCCTCATTCTGGGTATCGACTAGGCTTAGGCTCTTCTACCTTCTTCCTCTCTGTTAAGTCCTCGACTCAGGCCAGCATCATCAGCATCCTCCCGAGTACCTGTCTGTGGCAAATAGGTGGCACGCATGGCAAGTAGGGTGCAACACACGAGTACGTTGAAGCCAATGCCACTACTCTTGGCCTGCAGGACTTGGCCATAGTCTGTCCGACCTTTCGACAGTACCCCTCGGCAGTACCGAAGTCTGTCAGTACCCGAACCCTGACACTGAGGTAAGGCTGCCATCTTGTCAATCCAACCATTTGGATCATCATCCTGATAAACTGAAGCATAAGCACCCCTAGACTCTTCAGGCAGCTTTTCATGTATAACATGCTCTTCAAATTCCATATCCCATGCTAGTTGAATAATGACTTTGTTGTCATCATTGGTGATCTGTCCTGCCAGTTTTTTTGGTATATCAAATTGTTTTACTAAATTCTAAGTAACTAGATTGTTATAATGTAGAAAGCATCACATGTTGTGGACACTCAAGAATGAAGGAAGAAGTGTTTTGAGTTTACTAATCATAACATGGTTGTTGGAGGCATCATCACAGGTTATGCTTAAGATCTATGAGCTGGTAAGTCAATTCTTCTTCAATTATTTTATATTCATTATGCACCTTATTTTCAATGCCAAATTCCTGTAAATGTGAATTCCTCAGCCAAATTTATGCCACTGTGAGACTAACAACTTGTAAGTTCCTTCTCTGCTATTTCAAAGTAACTTGGAAATTTACCTTAGCTACCTTGACAAGATCAAGAATTAGACATATTAGCTTACCTTTATGCTTAAAATGTAAGGTGACAGTAACAAAGGTAAGGTAGAAGACAAACGGTTTCCGCTATAGTCACGTGACTCAAGCGTGACATCCACCATTTCGCACAAGGATCTGGCAACATCGACAAAAAAATTATTCTAAAACCACAGATCAATGGCATAGAACTATATGTACATATTGTTGGTTTTACTTTTTGAAAAAATTCACTATTGCAAATGTAGTATATCCAAACTTTCAAACATCTTTTCAAAATTCATAATCACATTTTTCAAGCAGTCTGACACTGTCAAAATTTTTTTGGTTACCAAAATTTTGCGCTGATGTAATCACCTATATAAGGAAATATTCCATATATAGATATTTATTCCCACTGGTAATAGTTTTTTTTGCGCTGACATAAGCACCCATATAAGGCAATATTCCATATATAGAAAGACATTCCCACAGATAAGGTAGATGACATATGGATTCCACTAAGGTCACGTGACTCAAGTGTCATATCCACCATTTTGCACAAGGATCTGGCAACATGCCAGATACTATTCTAGCTGAGTTGGACAGGGCTCATATTGTATAGTATAGCACAATCAATTTTTTCAAAAAAATTGCCATCTTCTATAGCAGAATACAATTTTTTTTCAATATTTTTTTTAATGATGAAAATTTTTGCGCTGTGACTGTGACATTGTCACGGTCACGTGATGTAGCGGAAACCGTTTGTCTTCTACCTTACAATGATTGTGAAATCCAGGGATCCATTACAAAGTGAAGCTTGCCTTCATGTTTCTGGTATGTCAAATTAGCCAAATCACATGAACATTGAATTACTAATGACCTTCTCATAGCATGGCTTCAATCTGCTATTGCAATTGAGCAATGACTGTACATATATTACATGAAACACTTGTTGGAGATGGTACATAATATCCATGCCTTTTATTTTTCATCAGATATTTTAATCCTCAATCAGAAACCACTTCATAAGGTCTTGTATTTTTGGTTACCTAGTGAATGATCTTGGACTTAGTGTAGCTGCTTCAATTTTCTACCAATGGAAAGTTCTGACAGGAGAACTACCTGGTTTCCATTTTATGTAATTGATGATGTGAGTATGTAACTTTTCCATTTCCTTTGATATCAAATGCTTCAGCAATTGATCCATCCTTTGATTTCACAAGTGTTTCCCAAGCCTCATCAGTGTTAGTCCCACCCATGGCCAGCTTGAGTATGTCTACCCCCTAGCATTTTTTGTATGATGCATATTTGCAGTTACAGTACATCCCTGGGATCCAAGAAATGATAGATAGTCTTGATGCAGGGTTTTTTAAAGCAATGGAATTCATGATGGTTGTACTGGTTGTCATAGTTAACAGCTCATCTAGGATGATAGAAGGTATAAATTAGTGTTTATCAAGATTGTATTATTCTCTCTATGAATTGGTTAACCAATGTCATCATCTAGAAATATTTAATTACATACTCAGCTCAGTCTCAACAGCTTCTGTTGGCTTTTCAATAATTTCAAGAGGAGGGTTGCCCTTAAAATATTGTGTCTCCATGTCTTTTATTCTACATAAATTTCTTATGCTACTCTGTTGCATACCATGGTCAGTCATCCCCATTTCTTTGACTATAAAAGGAGTGTAATTTCATGTATGTATTCTTCATTCAGAAGATCAACAAAAACTTGTATATCTTCTCTTCCTCTAAGTCCTTTATCTACATTGGGACCAACACTCTCAGTATCCTCCTGAACATCCCTCTGAAATCCAGTGGCCTCATGGAGAGAGGGCACAATGTATGACTATGTTGAAGTCACCACATCTTCTCAGCTCATTGGACTGAGCCAAACTGTGCCTGCATTGTGTTCAAGGTGCTATTACACTAGTACCCAAGTTCATACAAAGGCACCTTCAGTGCTTAAGAGTGACCCAAGCTATTCCCTGGCAGCAAGAACAATAGTGTCCAAATGGAGAATGGTGGTACTCTGTGCACCACCTGTATCTTCACCTACCTTGACAATCCACTCTCTCATATCCTCATCAGGGCCATGTTCAATATGAGAAGCCATGTTCAATATGAGAATATGTTATTGATGAGCAGAGGCCATTTGATACACTGTTAGGAATTAGGAAATTGTCTATTAGGCATTAAGTCCTAGGCTCTAGCACTTATTTTTCACTTGCCTGTAGGTTCCTGTGAAGGGGCTTATCTATCTATTGATGATAATGTGGTGGGGATGGATGGATGGATTGTCAAGAGGTAGAGGACCAAAGGCAAAAAGAGGGATGGATGGATGGATGGATGACAAAGTGCAGGAGTACTTAACGGCAGGCAGTTGACTTGTGATGATGACTATGTAGTAGTCAATGCTATAGGTTTGCAGCCATAGGGACTTGGCTTCAACTTATGTATTGCACTGTCAAGTCCACGATACCATGCTCTGATTCACTCGGCAATACTGACCAACCAACCCTTACCCATATCATCCCTCACCAGTGCATGGTCTTGGCTCAGTACATTCGGCTCATTATTTGGTTCATTTTCCCTACCCCACCCTCCTATTATTCATTATTCTTCTATTCCCCATCCTTCCCTCTGCCCATTCACCCTTGGGACATTCACTATTTATTTATCACTCAGTCGCAGCCCTATTGTTTTATATTCAGCCACCCTCTATTGTTCTATTTTCCCTCACACTCCTACTCAATTATTATCGGTCATATCTCATTGTCTTAATCTTTTTTACATCGTATTCTTCTATTCTAGATCGCTGTGGACAATGTAGGGTGCATTGATGCATCTCACCCCTGAGAAGACAAACTCAATATATTTTATTTTCATATCGATTTTGGTATCATATTGTGTGCAATTTAATTCTGAAATTTCTGATATATTTCTTGTATTTTTATCCTCAAATTTGAGGAAACTATTGTGTATTTACTTGTACACTACTTACGGGCGCTTACCCACGCACGACGCGATGCGCGTGGCCAGCTCCCTGGATTGGGACCAGCAGCCTGGCTCAAACCTTTGATAGGGTCAAAGGCCGGTTGCAGGGTATATGCGGGTGAAACACAACCCACGCATGCCTCCCTCCTCAGTTGTTGACTACACTGAGGAGGTGAGTTGTATAATATAATGTATAAGCCTTTAAGGCTGATTTTCTTTCTTTTCTTTTGTAAGATAAATTAAATAGGTATATTTTCCAAATATACACTCAGTTGTTGACTACACTGAGGAGATAAATTAAATAGGTCGCCTATAAATTCTTCAAACCTACTGCAATTCACTCATAATCTCATCAGACAATACCTCCACATTGTCAAGTACATGTACCAAGGCCCAGTAATTCGGCAGTGCCAACCAAGCAGTCATCCTATGTCCACGTACAAGTGTCCATGCCGCATGCATGTCACTTGGTACGCCAGTCTTGGCTCGGCACATCCACCACCCACATTCCTTATCTATTACCCCTCACATACTCTATGCAACTCACCATCCATTAATCCTACCATGCCTACTCCTCATTGCTTGATCTGTCTCACCTCAGGACTTCCTGTCCTTGTTTTATCTTCAGTCACAACCATTGTTTTATAGTCAGGCACCCCCTATTATCCTATCCTTGGCCACATTTCTATTATTCTATCTTTTATTGTTCTATTCCCATTTGTGTTCCTTCATTCTAATTTGACTCGTTGTGGAGAATACCCACATGCTCTGCATACCTTATTGTCCCACATTCCTTATTCCACATGTCGCCTCTTAAACCTACATAAGTAGGGCATGCATGTACATATTTCCTCATTCTGGGTATTGACTAGGCTTAGGCCCTTCTACCTTCTCCTCCTCTGTTAAAGTCCTCTACTTGGGCTGGCATCATCAGCATCCTCCCAAGTATCCCATCTGTTTCAAATCAGTGGCATGCATGGAGAGTAGGGCACAATGCACGAGTATGTTGAAGCCAAAGCCACTACTTCCAGCCTGTAGGACTTGGCTGTTCCCGTCCGACACCTCGGCATTCCCAAAGCTTGACACACATGGTCTCCATACCTTATTCTTTTCTCCATGTCTTATGCCACCCCTATTCCACATTCCACCTCTTAGCCTATATAAGTAGTGAATGCATGTACATAGTTCCTCAGTCTGAGTATCAACTAGGTTTGTGCCTTCCTGTTCTCCTCCCTCTGTTCAGAAGTCCTCCACTCAGGCCGACACTGTTGGCATCCTCTTGAGCATCTCTTCCATCCCAAATCAGTGGCATGCACAGGAGGTGGGGCACAACACATGAGAACGGTGAAGCCAAGCCACTACGACTGGCTTGCAGGACTAGGCCGGTTCCTGACTGTACCTTCAGCATTACCAATGCCTGACATGCACCCTC
>QLPI01003672.1:0-37969 GCA_003314275.1 Chroogomphus rutilus | reverse complement strand
ACTAGGACCGAGCCCTCAAGGTCCTAAGCTTAATCTTGCCGTGAATTGAGCAGAGAAGAGCGTGGGACTATTTTTTAGGCATATTGGGATGTAATAGGTGTTTTTTCTGAGCGCCCATCCAATGCATATATAAGGAGGCTTTTCTCTTCTCCCTGAGTTCCTTTCCTGCCCTCACCCATGTCTGGATTCGAACAGGATATCGAAGTGGAAATTTCGGAGCAGGTGCACGCTTTCAAGGCCCAATGTGCGAAACAGATTCGCTTGATGAGGGAGGAGGGGGCGCGGAAATTGGAGGTCACCTGGGATATCAGAAAGGATTGGAGGGTCGAAGTCTGAAGGCTGGGGGAAAAAACCAAGGGGGTGGATCGGAGGAGGAGGGGGGAGGGGAAGGATCGAGCCATGGAGCGTGGTGCCCAGGCTCTAGAGTCTGCCCTTTTGGCCAATCAGGCGGATGAGGAACCGGAGGATTTACCCTCCTGGGGGGGTTTTGTTGGGCCATCGGAATCCAAAGATGGGGGTGTTCCGTGTCAGGAGACCGAGTCCGAGGAATCTTCAGATAGCAGTGACCCTTCAGATGCAGAGTCTTCCTACTCGTCCTCTGGGGGCAATCCAGGGGGTGAGGAGGACGTCTATCTCATGCCCGCAGTCGGGGTAAGCACCGTTGCTCGGGACGCAGAGAGGAAGCATCGGAGACATCTTGAGAAGGATGCCTGGATTTTGGGGGCACAAAAGGCCTTCAAGAATCAGGTTGCTTGGGATGTGCAGGCGGCCAGAAAGGAGGTGGGTCTTGGACCCTTCGAATCTACTCGGTGGTTGTTGATTGAACATCGGCCTGACCTTTACCAGGTCACCAGTCCGGGGATTCCTCCTATGCTGAGGTCGGAACACTGTGATAGGTGTCGCAAATGTGAAGATCCTTGTATGTGGACCAGTCGGCCAAAACCTGTGTTCCCTGTCAGAAGAGCCGGGTGAAGTGCATGGTCGGTGGGGTGTCGGTTGTTAAGGGGGTGACCACAAGAAAGAGGAGGCAGGAGGAGACAGAGGTCCCTGAGGTGCCCTCTTCAAAGAAAATAAAGGTCAAGGTACTGGTTCCTCCCCTTCCGAAGGGCGGGGGCAACGCAAATGATGACATCCTGAGGGAAATCAGGGACGGCATTCGGTATAAAAAAAAAAAGCATTTCCGCTCTCAGCGTTGCCTTAAACAGGATAGCAGATGCTTCTGAGATGTGGAACGCCATCAAAACAGATGGTCAGAATCATCTGACAAGTGTGTGTGGGCGCAGTGGTCCCACCTGGAGTTGTCGGGTGGTGGCGAGTCGGTTGATTCTGATGTGTGGTATGGGGAAGACTGCTTCTAAAAGGAAAAGGACTCCCGGGGGAGTGGGTTTGGCGCATGGTGCAGGAGATGTGATGCCCAGAGCAGGGCAGTCTATTGAGCAGGTGGTCCCAGTGTGTGATGTGGAGGACTCGGCACCTGTGATGGGGCGACCTACTGAAGACGTGGTTCCAGGGGTTGTGGCGCTGGCAATGGGGTTAGGGAATAGCACGGGTTTGGCCAACCCGCACGGGTTACCGGGTCGGGTGCCCTTGGGTGTGGGTGCGGGTCAAGCCCAGAGCACCCGTGACCCGGCCCAACCCGGCACGTCAAATACGACACACATGCGCCGCACACGCATACGACACGTACGCGCCGCACGCGCATACGACACACACGCAACGCACCGTATGACACGCATGCGCCGACACCAATGAGCCGTACGTGCACGCGTACAACGCGTTCATGTTGGCGCGTGCGCGTACAGCGCGTTCGCGCATGCGCATACAACGCGTCCATGTCGGCGCGTTCGAGTCGGCGCGTACACGTACAGCGCATTCGTGTCGGCGGGTTCATGTCGGCTCGTTCATGTCGGCACGTTCATGTCGGCGCATCTGTGTACTGCGCGTTCGTGTCGGCGCGAACGCGACATATGACACGAACGTGCCGCAGGCGTGCGGGTGCGCGGCGCACCCGACACCCGTCGACCCGTGGGAAAAAACCCATGGGTTGACGGGTTCGGGTTTCCCATGGGTTGGGTGCGGGTCACCCACATTTGACCCGTGAGTGACCCATGCCATTCCCTAAATGGGGTCGTTTCCTGATGTGGTGGCTCTGGAGGCTGTGGCATTGACGGTGGGGCTGGTTCCTGGAGTGGTGGTCCCAGTGTCGGAGTCGAGTGGTGGAGGGGGGAGAAAAGGGGATAGATTATTTCCAACAGTCGGATCCTTCTGATCCCGACCTGGCGCATGCTTTGTTTTACAGCAAAGACTGATGATGTGTGTACCTTGATTTGGAATTCATGGTTCTGTGAGGTGGGGTCGTGGTTTGCGTGGCATTCATGATAGTCGTGCTGATCGTGGTGTTCATGGTGTTTGTTCACCGGATTGTCGCTTGGACGGCGGTGGTGTCATCGGGATTTGGGGGATGTCCTGCAATTCGAGTCTCGGTTGGATCATGTTAATAGTTCAGTTCATTTTAACATTCTAGCAAGAAGAGGTCTAGTCTAAGAGAATCTACACACGGTACCGTTTGTCCAAGGGATGGTACAGGATTCCGCGGTGTTCAGGGTTCTTCCTGAGCGGAGTTTTTTTGGAGGGTCGGATTGAGCGCTGAGTGAAAACTGCTGGCTCCATGATGCCAAGAATCAGTTAGGATAAATCTAAACAAGTAGTACTCAATGCCCTGTCGATCAACGGTGGGTATTGACTAGGCTTAGGCCCCTTACCTTCCCTCTCCTCTGTAAAGTCCTCTACTTGGGCTGGCACTTCGGCACCCCCCGAGTACCTCCTCTGTCCCAAATTGGTGGCACGTATAGCAAGTAGGGAACAATGCATGAGTACGTTGAAGCCAAAGCCACTACTTCTGGCCTGCAGGACTTGGCTGTTACCCATCCACATCCTCGGCATTACCAAAGTTTGACAGCCTGACAGCTATAGAAGATGGCAAATTTTTTTGGAAAAAATTATTGTGCTACACTATACAATATGAGCCTTGTCCAACTCAGCTAGCATAGTATCTGGCAAGGTACGGTGACCTTGGTACTTCCAACTGGCCCAAGCTGCTTGACTACCTGTGAGGCCTTTCTGATATGCATCTATAAACTGTAATGATCTTGTAGAGAATCTGAAAGAAACAAGTGTCAATGACTGAATAAAACAGCATAAAAATGCAATGGGAGTATGACAGATAAGTGCATGACATACCTTCTCATTGAATCCATGTCAAGTGCACTACCGAGTATCTGGTAACTTGGCAGTGCCAACCGAATGATCAGCCTATTTCCATGTGCAAGTGACCAAACCACATATATGTCACTTGGTATGTTGGTCTTGGCTCGGTACATTCATCCCCCACATCCCTATCCCTATCCCTCATCCACTCTTCACCACTCATTATCCACTAATCCTGCCCCATCTACTCCTTATTTCTTGACCTGTTCTATCTCAGGACATTTTACCATTGTTTTATCTTCAGCCATGACCCTATTGTCTTATATTCAGTCACTCTCTATTATTCTATTTTTGGCAACATTTCTATTATCTTATTTTCATTGTTCTATTCTCGTCCACATTCCTTATTCTATTCTGGATCACTATGGACAATGCTTCCACATGATTCTTCATACCTTATTGTTCTTCATTCCTTATATCACCCTGTTCTACATCTCACTTCTTAACCTATATAAGTAGCAAATGTATGTAGATAGTTCTTCACTCTGAATATCGACTTGGTTTACATTCTCTAGCCTTCCCTTCTTCTGTTTGAAGTCCCTTACTTGAGCTGACACTCTCAGCACCCTCCTGGGCTTTCTTCTGTCCAAATTAGTGGCACACATGGAACAGCAGGGCATAACACATGAGTATGTTGAAGCCTAGCTATCTTGATTGGTCTGCAGGACTTGGCCGACTCCCATCTGTACCCTTGGTATTACCAAGATTTAACAATCCAAAGGCACAGCATTCAGAGCAAGAATAACATTTCTTTCAAGATCAGCTTCTGATGATGATGCAGGAAACTTGTAGTACACCTTCTTAGCAAATCCCCAGCATTGTTCAATGAAGCTGACCTTGCAATGGAATTTTAGATAGAAAATCATCTGGTTTCCATGTGATTCAACAAGCTCCTCAAGTTTGGATTTCTGCCCAACAAAATCTGGTTCATTGAATAGAATCCAACGGCAACAGCAGTTGGTTTGTCCAGGTACACATTTGAACTGTTGACATTGTGCCAATAAGTTTGTGGGATCTGGCTGATGT
This sequence comes from Chroogomphus rutilus, assembly GCA_003314275.1. Taxonomy (NCBI): domain Eukaryota; kingdom Fungi; phylum Basidiomycota; class Agaricomycetes; order Boletales; family Gomphidiaceae; genus Chroogomphus; species Chroogomphus rutilus. The sequence goes on along the minus strand of QLPI01003672.1, from coordinate 33,676 downwards.
GCTCCATGATCAATATGTTCCTGGATAATTATGTGCATGCCTTTAAACAAACCAGCCTGTGGATGGCCAATTGGAAAACACAATGATTGTGGGGTGCCATCAAGAAATCACCCATCCTGCATTGGGACTTTGCATACTGTGCCATTGGGATCTTTGACACCCGGCCAGGCCCATTAACTTCTGTAACCATAGGTATGTCATCTTCATCCCTATCTGTGGTATCCAATGTTATACTCCCTTGATCTGAATCTGAATCTATTTTGACTTCCTTGAGAGTAGTGATGCATGTGGGTATTGGACTTCCTTGAGAGTAGTGATGCGCGTGGGTATTGGACTTCCTTGAGAGTAGTGATGCGCGTGGGTATTGGAAACCCATATGGGTAGTGGGTACGGGTAGCATGGGTAAGGGTCAGGGTCAGGATTTCCAATTCGGCCCAAACCCGTACCTGCAGGTGGGTTTTCGCAGGTACACTTATATAATTCATGGGTACACTTATATAATTCATGGGTACACTTATATAATTCATGGGTACACTTATATAATTCGTGGGTATGCTTATATAAGTGTACCCGTGAAAACCTGTACCTGTAACACACAGGTATGGGTTTTCGCAGGTACGGGTACGGGTAGACATAATATACCCAGGGGTTACCCGTGCCAATCACTACTTGAGAGCAGGTGGCTGCTTTGATGACATGCCACTAAGAAGGACATGTATATCACCAAAACCTCTATCCCACATTTTTTCTGTCCAGTCCCATTGCTTCTTTTTATTGTGCTGTTGTGTCCGTATGGATTGGACTTTGCCTTTTTTCTTGTATGCTCCCCATTGCTTAGTTTTGTCACTGTTTTACGATCCAAACAATTTTGCCAATTGTTTTTTCCCTTTTGCAAGCCACTTCTCAAGGCCATTGAGGTCATGCACTGGGACACCATTGTCCACTGACAGCTGATACAAAGTGGATGCTGATGAATTTTGGCTTTGTGAGAAATCTCTACTGAATAAAAGGCTTTGGGCTTCCTCCCTATCTGAATCAGGTTGTGCAATTTTCTGCTTCTGTAAGGAATATCTTGTAAATTCTTGTCAACAATTCATCCTGAACAGATTAAAAGGTCAAACCTTGATAGCATGGGTCCCAAGGTTAGATACTGTCCAGCTTCTCTTGAGTTTAGGCATCTTCTAATAGATTTTTGACAGCAACAATTCATGGAGGTTAATTAAGGAGACTTATAGGCAAATGTCTCCAGACCCTAGTTCTACTAGGGGTCCAGGGAGTTTGAAGGGGAGTGTTGAGAATTGAGGATAAATGTTATTTACTTTTTTCTTATACAGGGTTTTATTCCTATTCTCTATAATCTACATTTATTCTGCAACAACCTGTAACCTGGATTCACCATATGCACATGTGACTATCACATATATGCACAGTTGCAGTATGCGCAGCTGCAATATGCACAGCTGCAGTAGTATAGTATCATCTAACTCCCATGTAGAGTAGTATAAGTTCTTGTAGTATTAGTTACAAAAACAATAACAAAAAATAAATAAATCAAACAAACAATTCTCTACCCCGGTAGTCAATTAAGTTGTCCAATACTTCTAGTCATATTCTTAATACAATCAACTACTTAGGCTGAATCCAAGATACTAATACTGGACAATCAATGGTACTGTTTGTTAAGATCTAAACAGTTATGGTTCAGTCCTTTGTGATAAAGGCTGAAGTGTTGGAAAGTGAAATATAAACTATATATGTCCTGACCAAGAATTCTCACACTGAAATATAGCCTCAGGTTAAGCATTAGAAAAGATAAAATGAAAGGAAAAATAAGAATGTTCAGAATGATACTGTCCTTCTTGTCTCAAGCTTCACACTGTTACATACAGTGACTCACAAAACTGAGTCAATGTTTGGTGCTTTTGGACTATTCATTGGATAGCTTTGAATGTAAAACATACATAAAAAAGGTGTTAGTGCATCTAAGAAAGAATCTGATCAGGGCTATGCAACCATTAAAAAATTATGTAATTCCGGTCGGGGGTGATGAAGATATGGGCAATTCAAATCAAGGGCCCATTGACTCAGTTTTGTGAGATGGTGTCAGAACAATCAGAATCTGATGCTCCATCTATTATATAACATGCAACCCTTGATAGATGGTTACTATGGTAACCTTATCTTTCATGAGAACTCAAATTAAGGTATTTAATCCCCTCCAACATGTCCAGAACTTCACTACACTCCAATGCACCCCAATTCGTCTGCTCAAAAAGAAAACATCCTCTCCTTGGCCTCTCATGGTCATTCCACTTGCACTATTGCCTCAAGACTTGGCCTCAGCCAGTCTACAGTATCCAGGATTCTCAGAACTCTCCATCCCAACCAGCCCTGCTGCCCAAGCTTTCCTCTAGAGATCAACATTCTATTTTATCACAAATTGCTACTGGCAGAGCTGCCAATGCTACTCAGGTCACCAAACACATCAATACAATTATCCCCCACCCAGTCTCCTCAGAAACAGTCAGAAGACTCCTCAGGAAACATTCATTCAAGGCTGTGGTAAAGAAGAAAAAGCCCTTCCTCAGTGCAAGGCATAGACAGCTGAGGGTGGCCTTGGCTTTAAAGCACAGAGAGTAGACTGTAGAGGACTGGAAGAGGGTCATTTGGTCAGATGAGACCAAAATCAACAGGTTTGGGTCAGATGGGAGGCAGTGGGTCTGGGAAACAGAAGATTGAGAGAGAGGTACAGGGGACAGTCAAGTTTGGAGGGAGAAACATTATGGTATGGGGGTGTATGGGATGGAATGGTGTTGGCAACCTTGCAGAGATTGAGGGGAAGATGGATGCTGATCAGTTTGTGTCCATTTTGGAGGACCACCTGCTGCCCAGCCTGGAGGAAAGTGAAATTCCTGAGGAACAGGTAATTTTTCAACAGGACAATGACCCAAAGCACAAGTCAAAGAAGGCCAAGAACTGAATGGAAAACAACAATATCACTCTCCTTGACTGGCCTGCACAGTCTCCAGACCTGAATCCTATTGAGCACCTCTGGGATCATGCAAAAAACAGGCTTAAGGAGTATCCAACACCACCCAAGGGAGTTTGGCAAATTTGGGAGAGAGTAGAGGAGGTATGGAATAACATACCACCAGAAGTGTGTCAGAATTTGATAGAGAGTATGCCTAGAAGACTTGAGGCAGTAATTAAGGCCAAGGGGGGCAATTGTCAGGACCCGGTACTACCGAGGGTACTGTCGGAACCGGCCAAGTCCTGCAGGCCGGTCAGGGTGGCTTGGCTTCAACGTACTCGTGCGTTGCGCCCTGCCTCCTGTGCGTGCCACTAACTTGTAACGAGAACGGGTACTCAGGCGAATGCCGAGGATGTCGGCCTGAGTAAGGACTTCTGAACAGAAGGAGGAGAGTAGGGAGGCGTAAGCCTAGTTGATACTCAGACTGAGGAATTATGTACACGTATCAACTACTTATATAGGCTGAGAGGCGGAATGTGGAATAAGGGTGGCATAAGACATGGAAAAAAGAATAAGGTATGAAGACCATGTGGAGGTATAGTCCACAACGATTAGAATAGAATAATAAGAGGGTAAGACAATAAAGTATAAGCGGTGAGATTATGGGAAAGAAATAGAACAATGAGGAATGGCCGAGAAATAAAACAATAGGGACGTGAGTGAGTGGCAGGGAATAGTGAATGTCCCGTGGGTAAACGAGCGAGGGGAAAGGAAGAGAGTGTAGGGTTGACAAAGAATAGGGATTAGGGAAGAGGGTGATGAACCGGGTGATGAGTCGGGTGTACCGAACCGAAGCCGTACGCCGTAGAATGATGTGAATGGGGGTCGGTTGGTCGGTACTGCCGAGTAAGTCGAAACACGATGCATGGTCGTGACAGCAATACCAAGTACTAGAATTGCAACTTACTATTTCTCTGATACCCTCTCACAAAACTGAGTCAATGAGCCCTTGATTTGAATTGCCCATATCTTCATCACCCCTGACCGGAATTACATAATTTTTAATGGTTGCATAGCCCTGATCAGATTCTTTCTTTGATGCACTAACACCTTTTTCATATATGTTTTATATTCAAAGCTATCCAATGAATAGTCCAAAAGCACCAAACATTGACTCAGTTTTGTGAGTCACTGTAAGTCTCGGTAATGCCAATGTTGAGATGGGAGTCGGTCAAGTCCTGCAGGTGGCTTGGCTTCAATGTGCTCATGCATTGCACCCTACTCTTCTGTGCATGCCACTAATTTGGACTGAAGAAAGACCCAGGAGAGTGCTAAGAGTGTCGGCCTGAGTAAGGGACTTTAGACTAAAGAAGGGAAGATGAGAGGAGGTAAACCAAGTCAATATTCAGAGTAAAGAACTATCTACATACATTCACTACTTATATAGGTTAAGAAGTGAGATGTGGATCAGGGTGACATAAGGAATGGACAACAATAAGGTATGAAGAATCATGTAGGAGCATTGTCCACAGCAATCCAGAATAGAATAAAGAATGTAGATGAGAAATAGAACAATGAAAATAAGATAATAGAAATGTGGCCAAAAATAGAATAATAGAGAGTGACCAAATATAAAACAATATGGTCATGGCTGAAAACAATGGTAAAATGTCCCGAGGTAGAACAGTCTGAGAAATAAGGAGTTGGTAGGGCAGGATTAATGGATAATGAGTGGTGAGGAGTGGATAAGGAATAGGGATGGGGAATGTAGAGGGTGAATGTGCTGAGCTGAGACCAAAGTACCAAGTGGCAGATGTGTGGTTTGGTCACTTGCACATGGAATTAAGCTGATTGTTCGGTTGACACTGCCAAGTTACCAGATACTCGGTATGTGTACTTGACAGGTACTAATATGTGAGAAATAATAATAATACCAGACAATCAACAGTACTAATATTATGTAAACCTAGTAGCAGGACAATCAACTGCTGACTAAGAATTACTAAGTCACATTGTCAAGCTGACAAAGGTGATGAAGATGATGATATGAATTGATTGCTTCAAAGGGGGCAGGAAAGCCTCCTTTTATACTAATTTACAGGCTGATTAGTAAGCTAAGCATCTAATTCTACACCTTCCTAATAGGGAAAGTCTTCTAGAAACTGGTGGTCTGTGCACAGAAGGTCATGGAAGGTGCTAGAACCTTGTAGAAGTTCCTAGATCTAATTTGAGCTACTTTCCTTATTTAGTAATTAAAAAGGACATTGTAGACCAGTTTTGAGCATGTGATTAAGGGCAGAGGCAGTGCTGAGTCACTCTGGTGTCTCACCATAATATTTGTATGAGACAGGGCTGTCTCAGGCTAATATTTGGTGTGTTTTTATAGAGAAACCAGCAACTTGGCTCTGGGCTTGAATCTGGTTACAGCCCAATTATCTGGAGATCGGAGCTTGAATTTCAGGCCAAACCTTTGGTGGTGGTTAATAGAAGTTGAATTAGTGATAATAGAAGTATGTCAAAGCCCACAATATCAAGCTCCGGTTCACTTGGTAGTACTAACCAAATGACCCTTACCTCTTAATCCCACACACCAGTGACAAGTCATTTCTTACTAGTATGTGGTCTCGGCTCAGTACATTTGGTTCATCATTTGGTTCACATTCCTCATCCCACCCCTTCTATTCCTTATTATTCCTTCACCCCCCATCCTTTCCTTCATCCATTTTCCCTCAGCCATTTTCCCTCAGGACATTCACTATTCACTTATTATTCGGACATGGCCCTATTGTTTTATATTCAGCCACTTTTCATTGTTCTATTTTCACTCACACTTCTACTCATTTATTATCAGTCATATCTCATTGTTTTATTCTTGTCTATATCTTATTGTTCTATTCTAGATCACTGTGGACAATACTTCCACATGGTCTCCATACCTTATTCTTTTCTCCATGTCTTATGCCACCCTTATTCCACATTCCACCTCTTAATCTATATAAGTAGCAGATGCATGTACATAGTTCCTCAGTCTGAGTATCAACTAGGTTTACACCTTCCTGCTCTCCTTCCCTCTGTCTAGAGTCCTTTACTCAGGCCAATACCCTTAGCATTCTCCCAAGTATCTCTTCTATTCCAAATCAGTAGCATGTACAGAAAGTAGGGCACAACGCACGAGTACGTTGAAGCCAAGCCACTACAACTAGCCTGTAAGACTTGGCCAGTTCCTGCCCACACCTTTGGCATCACCGAGGCCTGACAGTATTCCTAAAAGAAGGGAATGCACTCACAGGCTAGAGGAAATAAGTAGATTGACTTGAGATTCAAGTTAATTCACTCTGAGGTAAAGTGTCAAGTACACATACCAAGTATTGGGTAACTTGGCAGTGCCAACCAAACAATCAGTCTAATTCCATGTGTAAGTGACCCAGCCACATACAAGTCACTTGGTACATTGGTCTTGGCTCGGCACATTCATCATCCACATTCCCCATTCTTATCCATCATCCACTCTTCCCTCTTTCATTTTCCATTAATCCCACCCCGTCTACTTCTTATTTCTTGGCCCATTTTACCTCAGGACATTTCTTTATTATTTTATCCTCGGCCATGACCCTATTGTTTTATATTCGGTCATTTTCTATTATCTTATTCTTGGCCACATTCCTATTATCTTATTTTCATTATTCTATTCTTGTTTACATTCCTTTATTCTATTCTTGATCATTGTGGACAATACCTCCACATGCTGTTCATACCTTATTGTTCTCTATATCTTATACCACCCTGATTCCACATCTTGCTTCTTAACCTATATAAGTAGTGCATGTATGTAGATAGTCCTTCATTCTGAATATCAACTAGGTTTATGCCTTCTTGGCTTCCCTTCTCCCGTCTGAAGTCCCTTACTCAGGCCAACACTCTCAGCACTCTCCCAGGTGTCTTGTCTGTTCTAAATTAGTGGCATGCATGGAAAGTAGGGTGCAACACACGAGTATATTGAAGCCAAGCCACTCTGATTGGTCTGCAGGACTTGGCCAATTTCCGCCAGCATTGTGAAGTCGGCACTATTGTAATAGTGCTTGGCCCATGTCGGCATCCTCACTGCCTAATATAAAGACAGGACAAATGTAGTGCTTGTGAGGCAACAACACTTAACTGTAAATTATCTCTGGTCAGGAAAATCGACTGAGCAGATCAACCCTTAAAGCAGAATGTAATTGACTAGAAAATGAATAGCCAATCTCACCCTGTAGAATCACAAGGATGTCACCCACCCTTGGCATCAAGCAGGAAAATCAACTACTTAACTAAGACTAATACAGGAAAATCAACTGTACTAATCCCTGTCACTGGAAACTCAACAGATGACTAAGAAAAGTGTCACACAAGTCACACGGACTGATAGGATAGAAGCTGATGTATATTGTTACTTTTGGGAGGCCATATGTCCTCCTTTTATATTGTATTTACACTAGGGGGAGAACTTCTATCTATTAATTGGATGTGGAAGGTTGTAGAATATTCTAGAAGGTTCCTAGCCAATCAACTTTCAGTACCTGACTATGAGTCATTTCCTTGCACAGCCTTGATCATGCACAGACCGTGTACACAGCTTTTATGCCTTATATGTACATTATTTTGGCCTATTTACACTGGCCATGTCAAGCCTTGCATAGCCCCATACCTGTGCTAAAGTAACTAGCATAGCCATGAAGTAGTGCTGTTGCAATGGGCACAGCATTGTGCCTGTGCACTTGGTAACCAATTCAAACTCCACTCTGAGTTTGAATAATTACTGGTTTGGGGTAAGATTAGCAAACTCAGCTGAGTTTGTGGACTCTTGTGAATACTGTAGTTAGGCATCAAACAAAATAAAGGGCTTTTAGCCTCAAAAAAAAATCAGGAAAAATAGGAAAAAAATATGGTGAATTTGAGGCCATTGTATACTATGTTTAGATACTGTCAAGCTTCGGGTACTGACAAACTTCGGAACTGCCAAAATGGGTCGGGCAGACAATGGCCAAGTCCTGCAGGCCAAGAGTAGTGGCATTGGCTTTAACGTACTTGTGCATTGTGCCCTACTTGCTGTGCGTGCCACCGATTTGTAACAGACAGATACTCGGGAGGATGCTGATGATGCCGGCCCAAGTCGAGGACTTAACAGAGGGGAAGAAGGTAGAAGGGCCTAAGCCTAGTCGATACCCAGAATGAGGAAGTATGTACATGCATGTCCTACTTATATAGGTTAAGAAGCGACATGTGGAATAAGGAATGTGGAACAATAAGGTATGCAGAGCATGTGGTTATTGTCCACAATGAGTAAAATTAGAATGGAGGAATGTAAAATGGGGATAGAACAATAAAGGATAGGATAATAGAAATGTGGCCCAGGGTAGGACAATAGGAAGTGCCCGACTATAAAACAAGGGCTGTGACCGAGGATAGAACAAGGACAGAAAGTCCCGAGGTAAGATGGACCGAGGGGTGAGGAGTAGGCGTGTGGGTGGTGGATGTGCCGAGACGAGGCCGGTGTACCAAGTGATATGCATGCGGCGTGGACCCTTGGACGTGGACATGGGATAACTGCTCGGTTGGTACTGCCGACATAACGGGTCTTGGTACGTGTACTTGACAGATACCCAAAGACTGATTTTTATGCCACAATTCTAGTGACAAAAAGTGAAAATAAGCGAAAATTGTAAAGGAAAATTAAGAGAAAAATAACTGGCACCATTGGGTGCTTTTTAGACTTGCCTTAGATAGCCATGATCCCCTACACTAGTCCAGGGAGGCATAATGATAAGAAATAATCACAGATAGGAGATAGGTTCAGAAGATACTGTTATGTGATCTTGGTGCTAGTATAATAGCACCTTGAACACAATGCAGATGTGGTTCAGCTCGGCCCAATGAGCCAAGTAGACATGGCTGGCTTCAATGTACTCTTTCATTATGCCCTCTCTCTGTGAGGCCACTAGAGTTTAGAAGGGTGTTCAGGAGAGGACCAAGAATGTTGGTGCCAATGTGGACAACGTGTTGAGGTGAAAAGAATGACCAGACTGGGGTTTGAACCCAGGGCTATAGCATATATAGCTATGGTGTTAACCACTACACCATCTAGTCCACATGGGTAACCTTTCAGGATGACTCATTTAATGAAGAATATTTTATGTTGAGTGACAGAGCCCTATTTAGTTATCAGATTGTCAATACTACTCATAGAACTCTGTGTTGTCTTAGATATTCATTAAGACTCATGAGGTATGAATAGTATGTAGGATCAGACAACCCAACACAATGAACTTAGCAAAAGAGGAGATATATAAGTCTTAGTTGATCTTCTGAATGGAGAATACATACATGAAGATATGCTACTTTGATAGTCAAAAGAATGGGGATAAATAACCTTGGTGTGTAACGGGGTAGTGTAAGAAATGCATGTAAAATAAAAGGACATGGAGACAAGATATGAAGAATGGTCAAGTATGACTGGGAATAAGTAAACATACCAAAGTAAAGCAAATGTATAAGAGAATAAATGGAAAACAAAAAGGAATGGAAGATGGGATGGACTGAGGATAAAGCAAATGTACTGAGCTGAGACTGATGTACTAGTGACTTGGAGATAATGGCTTGGTCACTTGTATGTGGGATTAGACGGTAAGACATTTGGCTGGTATGACTGAGTGTTTGGTAACATGTCTTGACAAACAGCCCTCAGAATGTCAGGGTATAACCTTTTGCAAACTCCAATGCAAATCCATCACATCTGAGTTACATCTGTTACATCTGTGTCATATATGTCACATCTGTCACATCCACATGTCCATCACACCCATATACTGAATGTCAATGTCCTATATAGGTAATATCCCTATAGCTAGACATCTGAAGTATTACTTAGACTAACCACTGAACTCCAAATCAAGTCCATCACATCTGAGTCGTGTCTGTCACATCCATCACATCCATCACATATGTCATGTCTGCATGTCTGTCACACCCATATGTCCATTACACCCATATACTAGGTGTCCATGTCCCTACACAGGCAATGCCCCTACAGTTGGCCATCCATGAGCCAGAGAAGTAAAAATGAGCTTAGAATGGGATAAATATAATTTGGAGCTAGGTACCTGGACCTCAGAGTTGGTACCTGAAATTTGGCTTGAGTAACTCTAAAAATGTGTAGATTAGTAAGTGAGTGCACAGACTACCTACATAGAAAAGTATATATAGAGAAGAGCTCACTAGCAGTGGGATCTTTAGACTTTTCTCTTATGAATATCCCCTGTCTAGGTGAGAATTCCATTCATACTATACTTAGTAGATATATAGACTTAAGGATCTCCCCTGTCTAGCTCCACGAGACAACTCCAGAATTGCTTGAAGGGTTGCCCTCACACAGAACACCTGCAGAGTTTGACACAGTGCTAATAAGGGGAAACCTCAAGTTCCTATCTAACACATAAAAAACAATAGGAAAGGGGTGGCCTCAGCTAGCAAGGGGAAATACTCAAAGATGACAAGCTCATAATAATTTCAATAGTTCAGACCCCTCTGGCTCTGGTACGACTTACACTCATCTTCTGCGATGAGCTGATTGACCAAGCTTATCACTTTGTCTGACCTAGGCTTAATCGAGCATTTAAATCGCTTGGGGTGACTGTAATTCAGAAGGTCGGGTCATTGATCTCAGTTGGGTCTGATAAAGAAAAACTAAACCCACAAACCTAATAGTCCCAGACATCCACTCAATCTCAGGCTCTATGACGTTACCATGCTCATCATGCACCTTAGTAATGCTGAACGTGGCAAGTATCGTCGCAGCACAAACAAAAAGAAACTGCTCCGCAAGGTATTTGCCAGGACAAATCCTGCAAATAACCGTGAACAAAGCGAATCAAATACCACTTCGGTCCCTCACCTTCTCCCAAATCCAAATGCCAAATCAGACGGATTTGTCGCCTCACTTTCCGTTTTACCCAAGAAACGCTCGGGCCTAAATTCGTCTGGATTGGAGTATACCTCGGGATCACGCAGAAACGCCCTAGTCGGGTACGAACAGAGTGAGTGTTAAACTATAAGTATATTTTCAGTTGTACCATATGTTAGCAATAACTGTGGACCCAGCGGGGATCTTGCATCCTCCATAGACGTTTTCCTGGGTCACAAAATGGGGAACGCCTGTTTTGAGAGGACAGAAATGAAAATGGTTACTTGAACGGTGAGCCGGAGCTTAATAGACAAATAATGAATCACTCGCCTAGGGGTGCAACAGGGGCCCACCGCATTAGTTCCTTGATCAGTGCGTCGAGGTATGGTAAGTGGGTACGATCAGATAAGGAGGGAAGTCTGTCGCTGCCTATGACACGATCTAGCTCAGCCTGTGCCGCGCGCTGAACGTGGGGGTGTGTGCACATCGCGAGGAAGAATGAAGATATTGAGGCAACAGTCTAATTCGAAAATTGCCATTATTTTCTGCTGGATAGCCGAGAGAAAGAAGATACCTACTGTATCAGCCCCACCTGATACATCCTCATTAAATATGATCAGTACGCATGCAGATTTCAATATTGCCTCACCCGTATACAGCGACGCTGCTGCCCATTTATACACTTCCTCCTTCTCAGGAGTACATCCTTCTTCGAGCAGCTTCGACAAGAACGACAGTCGATCGGATCCTTGCGCCTGTAATATTCGGGACGTTCACCCAGGGGCGTAAAGAGCATAATAGGTAATGGTCTGAACTTACCAATTGCGATTTGGTGAACTGAAATGGTACTTCCACCGTGTCGAAAACGCTCCTCCTCCATAGCGCAGCTTTGCGCAGGAAGCCCATTCCTGGAAGGCTAGCTGGAATATATTTCACTACACGAAAGATCGACCCGCCAGGCCATTAAGTCATCAAATGATGTAGATAGAGGAGCACTAAATAAACTCACACCATGGTATAAAATCGACAATAAAGGCTCCTGGAGTGGTCGCTTCAGAAAATTGGCCAACGCTGGACTCGGCAAGTTTCACGAGAGGATCTGTCTCGCCATCGTCTTCTGATACATCGTATCCGTAGCAGATGCTTAATATAATCGCTCCCGCCACGCTGCGTCCCAGTCAACCAGACACGATGAGCATCATATTCACCAATCAGGAAAGGATTCGAACAAAAATGGGCCTCACTGTCGTATGTGATCCAAGAACTGCTCGGGGGTATTCAATAGTCGCCCCAAACACCTTATGCACTCCCTCTCCTGCAGCTCGCCAAACATACCCACAACACCCGGTCCCAGGACACCTTTCGTAACGCGCCTCATCTCGCGAAAGCGGGAATTATACGGACTCAGTACTAGCGACTGATCCCAGCCCATAAGCTCTCCAGCCATGGGAAAGTTTGGTCGATCGGAGTATATGGAAGACTGTTTGTCTAATAGATCGACCGCGGCTTTTGCAGAGTTGAGGATAATGATTGAACGACCAAAAGTTATTACAGATGTCATGTCACCTGTGATGATTATGGGTTTATTGAAATTGGAAAGGCCAAGTCGGGTGTCGCTTACCGTATATTTTTCCCCAAGCTGCGAATGTGACCCACTCCTTTGAGCGGGGGATATTGAAGATGTTCCCCACTATTGGCCATCTGAATGGGCCTGGAGGGAGAGGAAGTCGCTTTGCACGTGAGTTTGAGAACGGCGCATACAACAGGTAAACTGCAAGAGTAAAAAGGAGACTGAGGACGAGTGCAGGAAACACGAAGGTCGGAAGCATTTCGTTATTGCCTGATGGGGTTTTTTGCCTCATGGACTGTGGATCCCACTACCTGAGCGCTTCCGGACAGCTTCGCAAAGTCGACCCCCGCGTTCTCAATGACAGCCCCGTGTTCTCAATGACAGTTATTCCGGGAAAGAGTGCCGTCCTCGCCATAGACCCAGGTGCCCGCTTTGACATATTCGACTTTAAAAACACAACAACCGCAAGCAGTACTGTGAACCGATTTCTGGTCAGAAAGCGACTTGCTCGAGTAGCTTTAGCACCAAGACTGGCAACTTCTACTTGACGGTGTGTCACTAGGATTTGTCATCATGCAGATCTTACCTTGTTCAGTAGGAACAAATACGGTGACTGAAGTTAATGTGGATGCCAACCTCAAAGGGACCATCGTCAATCAATATCCTCGGGGTAACGGAAGCTCTACATTGACAATGATATTGCTACAATCAACAATAAGGAGTAAGTTCTAGAGTTACACTACGCGTTTTCTCTCCATTCAAATATTCGAGCAATGCTTTCTAAATGTTATGGTACCTGGGGCAACCTCAGTCCGCGCCAGGCAACTTCCGTCCAACAATTCGATTTTGCGATGACACGAAGAATAACGGCATCACGATCGGTACGTTTCTCCACTCTAGATGATTATGTTCTGTTAGTGGCGCATTCCCCTAGATCCAAGTAGAAAATTGAGAGAGCGATCACCAGCCACCGAAGTTTGGAGACAGGACATTGTAAGATCAACCAGCAAGAGGACAATCTGATGTTGGAATTGGGGACTAATTACAAGCAATAGAAGCTACCAGTAGTTTAATTAGCAACTACTATAGTGTCTAGCTGAGTTTGTATTTAACCCCTAGCTCATTTCTCCCTTATGCTTCCATGCGCAAGGCTGGCACTGTCCCTCCAAGTAGCCAGTCGCATCTGAAGTTGCAACATCTGAGAGAGAATATACCAAACTGATTAACTTGGGTGATTGTTTGTAAGAATGTTGAATGCTTGTTGAAGAGGATAAAATCCAGAACTGTTAGATCAAGAATATTGCTCGGGAATCCTTTAGTATTGCTGGAGCATATCAGGCAGGTTTCACTGCAATTTGGGTTGACAGAAAGCAGAAGGGTTGGTCTGATAAATTGGGTGAACCTACAAAGGCTGTTCTAATTCTGAGAGAGGTGATTGAGGTGAAAACTGAAGGTTCAGTTTGTTCTTTTACCAAATGAACAAGAAAAGACCTCTTTATGATTATGATTTCCACCTGTACATGGTGGAGACGCCATATAGGGTCAGCTAGTATGCAGTATTGGGCCTCTAAAAGATTGTACCTTGATGCTCTAATATTCTGTGACGTTTTTGATGTGCTAGCCCAACACTTAGAGATATCATGCATCCCAGACTGAGAGTCTAACGATGGCTTGCAACAAAAAGTAATTCCCAAACTTCTCAGAATAATGACTATTTCATCTTATTCATTTTATTTATCTTATTTTACAGTGTATAGTTGGGTCTGGACTTTCCGAAACCAGGATGTTTCAGTAACTGTTGTCGCTGGGTCCCAGTTGAGACATCACATGACTGTTTTACGTTGACCAGTTCAAACCTTATATATAGACTAAGAGAATGCCAGAGATAGCCAGCCATTTCTCATCCTTCTTCTCCTCTCCAACCATTCTGCCCTCCATATCTGGACACAGGTTTGGCTACTCTACTCATTGCTGCTACTGATCTACACTTGAATGACTCAGGTATTTTTGATCAAAATCAAATAAATTCTCAAAATTAGATTTGCACAACACATTTTCGCATTCAAATCGCACGGTGGAACATATACATACAAGTTGAGTCCTGCAAGCTAACATTGTGCATTATATCTGGAAGGTGACCATGTTTTGTTTAATGCCCATCTAATCACATTTCTCTTAAAAGTTTGCCCAAAAATGAAGTGGGTTCTCTTGGCATTTTTGAACATGCTGTAGACTTCTTGGTGTTCCTGACATTGATTGAGGACCTCCCTCGACTCACTACAAGGCACGATCTTGCCAAAAATTGATCTGAAAACATGGTCTCTGTTCAGGTGATGCACAGGATCAACGAACCCCTCAAGCTCTGTCGGGTAGTCTGTCACACCCTGGTGAAAGGTAAGTTGTCAGTGCCCTGGAAATCGGGACATCGGCTCGGTTCAAGACCAAAGGACGCTGGAAATTCACTGTTGAACGCTGTGTTGGTTCAGATAAACATAGGAGCAACGAACTTTATAAGCTCTCTTCGGTAGTCTGCCACGCTCTGTCTCATGATAGGTTGTTGGCGTCCCTGACAATGGCCACTAATTTCAAGACCATAAGACCCTAAGAGCCTACCAACTAATCATCTTAGGCCCGAGTGTCCAGCTAGCCTGTACAGCCACAGACTTGATCACCCTGTGTTCTGGTAGGTAGTATGGCGACATTTTGGTTTGAGATGACTAATTGGTACTCAATATTGGCGACCTCCTCGAGCTTGGTTCAAGATCAAAGGGTGCCAGCAATTCACTGTTGAACATTGTATTGATCCAGATAACCACAGGAGCAATGAACCTTCTAAGCTCTGTTTAGTAGTCTGCCACGCTCTGTCTCATGGTGGATTTTTGGTGTCAGCGACACTGGCCCCCTATTTCAAGACCAAACGACCGGGCCAATGAATCATCTTAGGCCTGCCTGAGTGTCGTTCAGCTAGCCTGTGCAGCCATAGACTTGATCACCCTGTGTTCTGGCAGGTAGTATGGCGGCGCTTTGGTTTACGGTGACTTGTTGGTACTCGACATCAGATTAGTTCAAGACCAAAGGGTGTCAGCAATTCACTGTAGTACACTGTGTTGGTCCATAAATACAGGAGCAACGAATCTTCTAAGCTCTGTCCGGTAGTCTGTCATGCTCTGTCTCATGGTGGATTCCTGGCGTTCTCCACACTGGCCACCTTTTTCAAGACCAAACGAGCCGGCCAACAAGTGATTTTAGGCCCGAGTGTCATTGAGCTAACCTGTGCAGCCACAGACCTTATCACCCTATGTCCTGTCAGGTAATATTGTGGAACTTTGTTTTACATTGACTTGTTGGCACTCGACATCGGCGATCTCCCTCGGTTCGCTTCGCCACCGGGATATCATGCCAACATCTTCCTCTGCAGCTTGAGCGATATTCTCCCACAGGAGGTTTTCGTGATCCCTCACCGCTCTTTTTAGTGTTTTTTCAGATGTTCTGGGTTTTGTCGACATTGTAGCCTGCGGATCCCACAGACTTGATATTTCTACACATGGCGGTTGTCTGTCCTACTTTGTTTTACCGTGGGTTATTCGCACCCTCAACATTGGTGACCTCCCTCGATTAAAAATGAAATATCATGCGATCCACAGGTTTGATCACTTCTCTATGCACGGTCTGGTTGTCTATCCCACTTTGTTCTACTGTAGCTAGTTGGCACCCTCAACATTGACGACCTCCCTCGCTTCAAAATGAAAACCACGCCATCAATTTCCTTCCTCTACGGGAAGGTTCACATGGTCCTGGTTTCACATCTCTACAGATACCAGCACAGGATACTCTCAGCTGCTCCCTCAGAATGTTTGACTTTATCCCTAGTCACTAATTCCACCGTGACTGCAGTCTACAGTAAATCAGACTTGCCGGGCTCTCTTACATCTATGACTCTAGGTATCATCTCGAACAGAGGCCACTCTATCAAAATTGATTCTTCATCTTGATCCCCTATCTGAACAAGTTGGAAGCTCGCCCGTACAACAGTTACGAAGTTATATTTTTCCTGGACACTTGGCTGGATAAGTCTGAGTGTTGTTCCATTCTGTGGACTTTATTTCCGTGAGGTGACAGCCAATGATCCAACCTGCCTTGGACAGCTTCAACGACACCCGACGATATTTTTATCACTAGTTACTGCCTGTCTGGACACTCTGATTCAATCAAGTCTGAAGGTACTGCATACATGATGACGGTATATTGCTAGTCAATATGGTCAACTCTCAATTCTGAAAGATGAACCGGGACACTAACCAAGGTGTCACGACTAACGAACTATGTGTTTCACTGTGAGTCACTGGACAGTGCATCCATGCATTTTTGTCGACTATGTATATAGATCATACTCCACAATCCATTTCACCAATGTCACAAGCAAAAGTTTTTGGGGACATGGATTATATACTGCTATCTCATCAATCCACTTAAAAACCAGAACACAGCCTCATTCTCGACAACCTTTTGGGAAGCAGTAGTCATCAACAGCTATAACATATATTCATTTATTGTATTAGGAAGGGTGACATGGACAATCTCTGTTTCGTTGGCTTATACATACAGCTTGTGGCCCTGCAGCTCTACTAAGATGTCCTTAAGAGAGACAACGATCTTGTCAATGTCATGTTACGATCCTGACTTGTGGCCTTGCTATGGCAGAATCAGAACGGGAATCCGAGTTGAATATCTTTTGGATACAGTGCCCTATCACATGTACTTGACATAGTATCTTCCGATCCTCATTGATTAGGTCGAGAAAATTTGTGAAGCTGAATAAGATATATCAAGGTATGTTGAAATTTTTGTTTCTTATTATTTCTCATCCCTTAGCTCAGAAAAGGCTATCAGAAATCTGTGACCGAGGCTGAAATACTCGCGGTATTATGTCCTATGATAAAGCAATATGCACTTCAGGGCCTAGAGGGAAAACATTTTGGTGACTTCAGCATTCGTGTGGGATGTATCACGACTAGTACTTCTGGAAAAGAGTGATATGGCGGAACACCTACTTAGATATTTCATTTATATCATCCTTATGTAAAATGTGTATTATTTATGGATTGCACATTTTTTTTGTAACAAAGGTTTATAGTGTAACCCGTCCCTTTAAGCTCTGACCCACAAAGGACCGAACATCACGTGATTGTTTGGGTTCTATATATACGTGAGAAGGCCGCTTAGCGTCCTTATCTTCCCTTCTTCTCGCCTCCTTCTTGCCTCCAAATTTTCTTCAAGACTTACACATGCGACCACAGAAAGCTCGTTACGCTCATCCTGGGTATTTCCTCATTGACATGGGTGATTGACATTGAACACCCAACCACCACGTTACCACGCCAATGCCAACAACTCATCTATTTGCTTGGGTTCCATTTCGCTCCTCTGACACACTCTCTCCTTCAAGGCTTACACGTGTGACCACAGAAAGCCATGGTGATTGAACAAGACCCAAAGTGCTATGCCAATGCCATCTTGCTACTTTAAGATCTATTTCCTTTCCTTTCCTTTCTCATTCTAGCCTTATAAATAGGTTGTATCTCTCTACAGCTGATGATGCTTTTTCCTACTGAGTTTTTTTAATGCAAATGGGTCTTATATTTGAGGTATTTTGGATTTCTCCCTGGACTTTTTCTCTTGGTTGGCAAAGAACAACTTGTTTATGGGTATTGTTTTAGAACCTGTTGTGAGGTAACCTAAAAACTGTGACAAAACTTTGGTGTAATAAAGCCTAATCAAGTTCTCTGACAAGTTAATACCAGTCTAGATTATTGTCCAAAAAGATTTGTTTAGAGAGAGCCTTGGCAGATGCCTTGTCAATTATATGTAGGAATAATAGTTTATATACATAAACCATTAGTTCTACCCTTCCCTAGGATTATTTCTACAGATTGTCTATTTTTCTGGTTTAGTTCATTTACTATATTTTTGACATATCTTTAATATTTTGGGGAGTCTGCCACTTTGGTAGCAAAGACTGAGGTATATCAAGAAAACCTACTACTTTGGTAGAAGGGTGAGATTTACTCTTCAGAATAAACCTCTGTTTGTCAAAGGTTCTTCAGACCTATTGACAAATGGGTGGCAACTGGTCTTTTAACCAATATAGCTGCGCTCCGCCCGAAGGGCGGAAGGCACAGCAAGGTGGCTATGCCACCGCCATCTGGCGGCAGCCTTTGCCTGGCGGCAGCCTTGGCCTGGCGGCAGCCTTTGCCTGGCGGCAGCCTTGGCCTGGCGGCAACCTTGGCCTGGCAGCAGCCTTGGCCTGGCGGCAACCTTGGCCTGGTGGCAGCCTTGGCCTGGCGGCAACCTGGCCCTGCAGCCACCTGTGAGGTGGCTTTGCCATGCCTGGTGGCAGCTTTTGTAAGAACAGTAGCCTGGCAGTCACCTTTGCAAGGACTGCATTGATTACTATAATATATATATATTAAAATTAATCACACTTGCTATAGGAAATGAGCAATACAATTTTCCAATCCTATGTTCAATGCATCTCTATCTACTATTACTATCTATGAATTGTCCTTGAGTAACACTTCCCTATATACTATATTACTTGTCTTCCTTCCCTCCAGTAACAAAACATGTATTCTTCCTCAATTTGTACTGCTTGATACCCCCACATAACATTGTCCATGTGAAAACACAGGGTACCGTAAGTCTATTCCTACTGTTCCCAGAGATGACCTTGTGACTTGTTTATTGTCATGGAAAATCCAAGTCTGACAGGAAATTTTGTGCACTTTGCCCTATACGCGCACATGCAAACTTTTGCCTCAGTTGACTTCAACAAAATTTTGCATATTTTCATTTTCAAAAAAAAATTTCCAAACAAAATTCATAAATCATAAATCATATATCAATGTATCAAACAGAATACTATTATTGAAAAAATAAATCTATGCATATATTGTTACTCTAACTACAATACAAATCCTCAGTGTGATCAACCAGCCATCAAGTTGCTTCCCACTTGCTTCATTGCATGGGTTAGCGTTATTTCAAATGCAGTCGCGAGCAACATGTGGGTGTCGTGTCAGTTAGCAGTTGTTGCTTAGCGGTTACTGCATGCGTAGTGGTGGTCGGTGCGACATGTGGGAGCATCGCCTAGGCTGTAGGGCACCCGATACAATGCACGGGTGTGGACTGCATCGTGCCTGGTGGATGAAGGACATTGGTGTGTGGTGGGTGCACAACGCAAACATGTGGCATGCCTAGCACATGCCAAGGTTCATCCTCCATCACACACAATGCGGCAACACCAATGCCCCGCACATCCTGACAGCCCCACATGTGAGAGTGTCGGGAGGTGGGGTGCTCAGGTGTTGCCGCATCGTGTCGGGTGCCAGTGTATCCTACCGCTACACATGTGGGGGCATCTCCCAGGCTGTAGGGCACCCGATACGATGCATGATGCAGCGACACCAGCACACCACACATGGGGGTGTTGGGAGGTGGGGTGCGCAGGTGTGGACTGCATCATGCATGGTGGAGGACGGACGTCGGCATGTGGTGGGTGCACAATGCGAACATGCGGCGCGCCCAGCACATGCCGATGTCTATCCTCCATCACACACGCTGCGGCAACACCTGAGCACTGCACATCCTGACAGCCCCACATGTGGGAGTGTTGGGAGGTGGGGTGCTCAGGTGTTGCCGTGTTGTGTCGAGTGCCAGTATACCAGTTGGGAGGGTGGCGATGGTGGGAGGCAGGATGTGCGTGCGCTGGTGTTGCTGCATCATTCCACAGACAATGCGCACGACCGGTGTTTACATACGGTAGCATAGGAAATGGATCATCGGCCTGCAAAGGGAGAGTTCCGTCACAAAATATAAAATGAATATTTTGATTACGCACCAATACTGGCACACAGCCCAAGCTCTGTACCATCCCAGGGCGTTCCCAGGCAAGTCTCTGCAGCCCACCAATGCACGCGACCGGGGTCTATGTAGTGTAGTGGTAGCATAGGGAGCATGTGTGTCGAGCAAAAAAGGATCGTGTGTCCGAATGACGCAGCAACACCAGTGCACCTCATGTCAGACAGCCCCACACATGGGGGTGTCGGGAGGTGGGGTGCGCGGGTGTGGACTGCATTGAGGAAAGAGGTCGGCATGTGGTGGGTGCACAACACGAAGATGGGGTGCACCCAGCACATGCCAAAACATTTCCTACACGACGGATGGGGACGTAGAGTGGCCTGGTGTCGCCATGTGCGGATGGTGGGGGAAGGAAAGGGAGACACGGTATTGAACCAGTCACATGACCGGGCAGTGTTTGTAATCTCAAATTTGCATCGTGGGAAGGGCTTATATAAATGCTGACTCAAAGCTGACCAAAAACGCCCACAAGCACACCAATTGAACTTTATACTATAGATACCTAAGTGGTCTTCAGACCAATTTATGTAAGTGCTTGACTGCACTGGTAATCCAGTGGATTATAGGTAAAAGTATTAAGATTAAGATTACTTTTTCGCTACAGAACTCACCTCTATCTATAGAATAAAGTTCAATTGTGGCATCTGTGGGTGTTTTTAGATAAGCTACACCCTCTCACATTATGCGACTGGCTCACCACATCAGGTGACCAGTTCAACTCCCTCTTCCTCCCACCACTACTCCACCTGGTGTACACCCATCCACCACACATCCTGACTGCCCCATACTCAGGACATATGGTACACTGGTGACGCTGCATTGTACATGGTAGAGGAAAGACCTTAGCATATGCTGGGCCATTGTGCACCCACCATATGCCAATGTCCTTCCTCCCACCATCGCCATGCTCCTGACTGCATGCAGACCCAGTGCACACCTGCACACTCCACCTCCCAACTCCCCCACATGTGAGGCTGTCCAGACATGTGGTGCGCTGGTGTCATCACATCATACATCATGTCGAGTGTCCTATACCCTGTGCGCCCACTGAGATCACTGTATATGCATGACCAAAACCATTCATGCACCCACCTCATGTGGCAACACAGCACACCCCCTTGCTTACTCATATGTTACCCAGACTGCACTGGCATATTTTATTCAATGTTTATAGTGACTAGGAGTACCTTCAATATGGGGTTTAACCGGATTGTTTTGACTACAGTCATAATAGGTGATGACCTCATGGATGCAGCAGTATATGATTCAGCCATACACTACAACAATGTTCCTCAATTACTATGCGATGCACCCTCGACTTTGCTAAGCAACCGATGGTATACTATGACCAAATAGGTGTTGAGATTTCTAACTAGAGCAAGACTGTCCAAACCTCTATCTCCAGATACCTTTCTCTTGGAACAGACACCGGAGTGACATATTATGTTTCATTCCTTTATTTCTTTTGTTCTATTATTAACAAGGATAGAGTGGCACTGGTTCTGTAAAAGGTGGACCATCTTTTGTCCTATGTCTTTTGTATAAGAGAGTCTTTCTTGTAGTACTACTTCAGACCTCAAGACAAAGTCTGAAGTGAGTACTTTCCTTCTTTATGTTTGGACTTTCATTTAGACTTACCATAAGTGTCTAGTTATATCTCTGTTTAGGTAGCTACTGTACAAAACTGAGACCTTGAGATGAAGTCTGAATTATATCTCTGTTTAGATTTTTACAGGTTATAGGCCCCATATCAGGGAATGACCCTTTCTGAATCCTAAATCCAAGTCCAAAGCCCTATTTCAAACTCCGCTTTGATTCTGGGATTGGAAACAAGGGTCCAAGGGCAGGAGAGGAGTACCTCAACCTCCATACTATTGGAAATGCAAACTGCAGTGCCTGAAGTCCCCAGTTAGTAAGCAAGTCTATTGTTAATCGTTTTAGGT
The DNA here is from genome assembly GCA_003314275.1 of Chroogomphus rutilus. NCBI lineage: Eukaryota > Fungi > Basidiomycota > Agaricomycetes > Boletales > Gomphidiaceae > Chroogomphus > Chroogomphus rutilus. The sequence continues at coordinate 11,339 of QLPI01003672.1, read as the reverse complement.
CTTGCACAGCTGCAAGACATTCTTTTCATTCCCTTTTATACAATTTATTGTTCTCAAATACTATAAAGTAGTTACTGTCATGTACAGGTCTCCCTCAGTGGTTTGACATCGTGCAAACACTGAGGTAAGACATTATCCGATTCCTGTATTATATTTCACTTACCTGAATGCTACAGTTGATCTTGTCGTATAGGTAAATACTCAGTGGTTTGACATCGCACAAATACTGAGTTGATCTTGTTGTATAGTCTTGTTATTGTTACAGGTTATTGGGCCCTGCTCCCACTCACATACCTTAGTACTATCTCCTGAACCTTCCCAATCCAATGTCTACAACAGCTCTAACCACCACCGATATCCTCCCCTCCTCAGTCCCGAAGCTTATGCCAAATAGTTTGAACTAGACAGTATTTACCATGTGCTTTCAGGACACCATTGAGGCTAAGGGCCTGTGGGGATATTTTGATGGTACCACTGTCCATCCCACTCTCATCTCACCTCCTACTGCTAAAGAAGAGGCAGCCCTGCTCACTCACCATATCCCAGACTCAACCCTCATATAAGTCCATAGCAAAAAAACATCCCTTAAAGACCAATAGGACTTGATACATACCGAGTACAGGCTGATTTGCACTCCCAGTTCTTGGAGTCAAAATGTCCTGACAAAGGAAATGTTCATGAATTTATAGACAACCTCCGAGTCATAAAGGAGGAACTAGCAACTTACAGGGTGAACATCGAAGAGAAAGACTACCGTTCCACCATTATCAAGTCCCTACCCCCTCACCTATCTGCCTTTGTGTCAAATTTGCTTGCTGGACCCAAATTATACAGCTCATCAAAAATGATTGACCCAGACAAACTCATTGTACTTACATCAGAAGAGTATGAACATGGCGTGCTCGTCACAATGCAAGCACCCCCAAAGGAACTGAAAAGGATGAAGCTCTGTTAGTAGCTTCAAATGGCAAAGGGGGATGCACTCCATGCAAAGTGTCTGGGACCTGTTGGAACTGTGGAGATAAAGGACACTTTAGAAATAAATGTCCTAAGCCTGCCAAGCTTGCTGATAACAAGAAACACCACTCACCAAACAATGGTGGCTCTGCCATTGCTGCTGTTGAGTCTGACCATGAAAGCAAGGCTGCCTTCCTTGCAATCAACTTGGACGATGATGATGCCATGATGCCACCACTGATATATGCATCAGACTCTGATTCTGATTCACATGATGTGGAAGGAGATGCAGTGGATGATGAAGACTGGTTTTCAGAGGTAGAAGATATACCCATTGATGATGAACTCACTGACATGTCAATCATGACAGACGAAAGCAAAAATGCTTCACTTGTTGAGCATGAACTTCCAGTCAGCAAGCAACTGGAAGAGGCATATGCTGTTAGTACAAACCCTGAAAGACCAGCAAACTCACCTTGTATGGAAGTCTATGACTCTAGATGTACTTGGCACATCAATCTCTATCATGATGCAGTAACAAACTTCACTGCAACCCCTCCAAAGACTTTTCAAGCAGCTAATAAGCCAAGTTTCAATGCAGTTGGAACAGGAGAGATGGTAATGGACATACCTAATGGTGCCAATATATCTCAGTTACAACTCACTAAGGTGCTATATTGTCAGGCCTCGGTACTGCCGATGGTGCTGTCGGAACCGGCCAAGTCCTGCAGGCCAGTCGGGGTGGCTTGGCTTCAACGTACTCGTGCGTTGCACCCTGCCTCCTGTGCGTGCCACTAACTTGTAACGAGAACAGATACTCAGGCGGATGCCGAGGGTGTTGGCCTGAGTAAGGACTTCTGAAAAGAAGGAGGAGAGTAGGGAGGTGTAAACCTAGTTGATACTCAGACTGAGGAACTATGTACACGTATCCACTACTTATATAGGCTGAGAGGCAGAATGTGGAATAAGGGTGGCATAAGACATGGAAAAAAGAATAAGGTATGAAGACCATGTGGAGGCATAGTCCACAGCGATTAGAATAGAATAATGAGAGAGTAAGACAATGAAATATAAGCGGTGAGATTGTGGGAAAGAAATAGAACAATAAGGAATGGCCGAGAATAAAACAATAGGGCCGCGAGTGAGTGGCAGGGAATAGTGAACGTCCAGTGGGTAAGCGAGTGAGGGGGAAAGAAAAAGAGTGTGGAGATGATAAAGAATAGGGGTTGGGGAAAAGGATAATGAACCAGGTGATAAACCGGGTGTACCAAACCGAAACCGTACACCGTGGAATGATATGAGTAAGGGTCGGTCGGCCGGTACTGCCGAATATGTCAAAGCACGATGTGTGATCATGACATATATTCACCTGAAGTTGGTTATATACTTGTTTCTATCAGACACCTTGATCAAACCGGACATTTGGTGATGGGAAGTGTACTGTAAAGTTGAGTGATGGAAAACAGATCGGCCAGATACAGAGATCTAGCCATGGCTTGTACTGGGTCACACATAATGCTGATATAGCAAATTCCACTGTTGAGGTGCTAACACTTGATCAGTTTCACCATCGCATGGGTCATATCTCACCCAAGATAGCAAAGAAACTTATCACTAGAGGTTTTGTCACAGGAATCAAATTTGACTTGTCACCAACAGGCAAACCCTTCTTCTGTGAGTCATGTATATATGCAAAGGCAACCCGCAAACCTGTCCCAAAAGCCAGAGAAGGCAGTCGTGCCTCTACCTTTGGAGATGAGATACACAGCGACCTATGGGGACCTGCTCCAGTTGAATCTAGGTCTGGAAAGTGATATTACATTACCATCACTGATGACATGTCACATCCCACTCACCTTTACCTCCTGCATACCAAAAACGAGGCATTTGGTGCTTTTAAAGAATATTCCAGCTGGGTAGGCATACAGCTCAATGCATGCATTAAAACTATGCACTCTGAATAGATGTGGTGAATATCTGGGAAAGGACTTTATGCTTTATCTAAAGTCCCAAGGAATTTCACAAAAACTTACCATCCATGATACTCCATAGCACAATGGTGTGGCCAAACACCACAACCATACTATTGTAGAATGGGTCCATGCACTCTTGCATGCAAGTGGGCTGCCAAGGTTCCTCTAGGGCAAAGCTGCATGACATATTGCGGCTGATGAATTGGACCTCAACAAAAGCAATCAGCGGTCAAACACCTTATAAAGCCGCATTTGGCAGCGAACCAGACTTACTGCATATGCATGAGTGGGGGGAAAAAGTATGGGTGCGAAAAGAGGGTGGTGACAAGTTAGGAGGCCATGTGACAGAGGGATGCTGGATTGGCATCAATGATCGAAGCAAAGGCTTCAGAATATATTGGCCTGATAAGAGAAGTGTCACTGTAGAAAGAAATGTCTATTTCGACACTGGTACAGTGTCAGCTTCTCGTCTTGAGGGGGAGGAATGGCAAGTTGTCGAAATGACAACTGACGCACCTTCTTCTGCAGTACACAAACCTGCTGTCTCATCTGTACCTCCTACTCATGACATGCCACCCATAGCTAACCCATCCAAGTCTGAAACCGAGGCCCCTATAAAATGAGTATGAAAACCAAGTCAGCATCTTTGAGATATTTTAGATAGATATGGCACCTCCACTCACTGTTCTTCTGACCCTGTTTTGGAACCGTTGATGATTTAACCCGAGAAGCATGACAAAACTTTGGTGTGAATAAATCCTAATCAAGTTCTCCAACTGTTAAGTCTCGGTAATGCCGATAGTGCGGATGGGAGTTGGCCAAGTCCTGCAGACCAATCAAGGTGGCTAGGCTTCAATGTACTTGTGCATTGCACCCCACTGTTCCATGTGTACCACTAATTTGGATAGAAGAAGGGCCCGGGAGGGTGCCAAGAGTGTTGGCCTGAGTAAGGGACTTCAGATGGAAAGAGGGAGGACTAGAGAATGTGAACCAAGTTGATATTCAGAGTAAGGAACTATCTACACACATCTGCTACTTATATAGGTTAAGAAGCAAAGTGTGGAACAGGGTGACATAAGGAATGGAGAACAATAAGGTATGAAGAATCATGTGGAGGTATTGTCCACAATGATCAAGAATAGAATAAGGAATGTGGGCGAGAATAGAACAATGAAAATAAGATAATAGAAATATGGCCAAGAATAGAATAATAGAGAGTGGTCGAATATAAAACAATATGGTCATAGCCAAAGATAAAACAATGGAAAATGTCCTGAAGTAAAATGGGCCAAGAAATAAGGAATTAACGGGGAAGGGATTAATGTGTAATGAGTGGAGAAGAGTGGATGAGGGATAGGGATAGGGAATGTGGAGGATGAATGTGCCAAGCCAAGACCGACGTACCAAGTAACATATGTGTGGATTGGTCACTTTTGTCTGGAGTTAGACTGATCATTTGGTCGGCACTGCCAAGTTACCGGGTGCTCAGTATGTGCACTTGATACCAACAAGATAATAGCAAGTGAATGCCAGTCCAGGTTGTTGTCCAAAAAGAATTGTTTAGAGGGGGCCTTGGCAGGTACCTTGTCAATTATGTGTAGGAATAATAGTTTATGAGTATAAACTATTAGTTCTACCCTTGCCTAGGATTATTTCCACTTGATGTTCTATATAATCTGGGTTTAGTTCTTTACTATGTTTTTGTGTACCTTGTCTGTTTTAGCCAAGAACCTTCCACTTTGGTAGAAGGGTGAGCTTTACTCTTCAGAATGAACCTCTTGTTTGTCAATTGGTCTTTGGACCTCTTGACAGAAAGGGTGGCAACTGGTCTTTGGACCAATGTACCTAAGTGGTCTTCGGACTGACTTATATAAGAGTGCTTGCTGCACTAGATAATCTGGTGGATTATGGATAAGAGTAAGATTGATTCATTACACTCCAGAACTAGTCTCTATCTATAATAATAAAAAGAAGGGCTGTGGCATCAGTGGGCGTTTTCTGAGTCAGACTGTTACATGAATTTACTACACGTGCAAACAGTCGGCTGGCGGCATGATGGTAGAAACATGTCATCACACACTTTGCTCGCTTGCCAAAAAAAAAAACCAATAAAACCAATGTACGCGGATGTCAAGTACATGTACCGAGACCCAGTAAATCGGCAGTGCCGACCGAGCAGTCATCCTATGTCCACGCCCAAGTGTCCACGCCCAAGTGTCCATGCCCAAGTGTCCACACCACATGCATATCACTTGGTATGCCAGTCTCGGCTCAGCACATCCACCACCCACATTCCTTGTCCTCACCCCTCACATACTCTATGCCACTCACCATCCATTAATCCCACCACACCTATTCCTCATCCTTCGATCCACCTCACCTCAGGACTTCCTATCCTTGTATTATCCTCAGCCATGGCCCCATTGTTTTATAGTCAGTCACTCCCTATTGTCCTATCCTTGGCCACATTTCTATTATCCTATCTTTTATTGTTCTATCCCTGTTTCCATTCCTTCATTCTAATTTTACTCATTGTGGACAATAACCACATGCTCTGCATACCTTGTTGTCTCACATTCCTTATTCCACATGCTGCCTCTTGAACCTATATAAGTAGGCCATGCATGTACATATTTCCTCATTCTGGATATCGACTAGGCTTAGGCCCTTCTACCTTCTTCTCCTCTGTTAAGTCCTCTACTCGGGCTGGCATTATCAGCATCCTCCCAAGTACCCTGTCTGTTGCAAATCAGTGGCATGCATGGAAGAGTAGGGTGCAATGCACGAGTACATTGAAGCCAAAGCCACTATTCCCAGCCTGTAGGACTTGGCCACTCCCGTCCAACATCTTGGCAGTCCCAAAGCTCATCAGTTCCCGAAGCTTGAAAGCGGACAACATGACACCACTGACCATTGCACACTCTTGCTCGCTCATTGAATATTAACCTGGGTTTGAACTGGCACGTGCAAATACATGTGTGTCATACAAGTTACTCCTATGCAATATCAATGCGGCGATGATGGGATGGAGTTCACAGATAGAAGTCTATGTGAATGCAATGTCTCACCTGAGTGCACATGCACAGACCGCTACTTGCTTTGGGGTTGCCTACATTCCATTGCTGCATCACCCTCTCTTAAATTTCTTACCCAGCCTCCACCTTTCTCTCAGGTATTAATTATTTATGTATTTATTCAACATATTAGGACTAATTGACGGTACTCTTGCCAGGCAAACATTGGCTCTTATTCCCTCTGCGCCTCTCTCTTTTTTTAATATTATTGTAACCTTCTATTAGTGTCCTGTGAGTGGTTTGCCATATGTGGATGAATATGATTGTTGACCTATATGCACAGAATAAGATGTCTTCTATGCCAGAGCAAGGTAGAAAAAAAAATCATGCTGAGCATCGTGAGCAATTGGCAAGAGCTTCACCTTCCCTGTATCATATAAGGGAACCTTCTGCATCGACATCACATATCCAAAATCCAGCTAGATCTATAAATTTACAAGATATTCCGTCAGGTTCAGCAGGGGTTTCATATTTGCATGCAATTGCTCAGAGTCTTCCTATTGCTCAAGGGCCTCAACCAAGAACTCATATCTATCCATCTGTTCCACCGCTACCTCAGCCATTATCTGCTTATTCTCCAAATGATATCCCTTTGGGGACAGCAGGTGTGGCTCATTTACGTACTCTGGCTGTACCTCATCCAGTCAGACGTGACCCTGATCCACGTCCAAGAATGCTTATTGAACCTCCTCCTGTTTTGACTCTTCCACATCCCATTGGTCCTCTTGCATCAGGTTATCATATACATTCTTCTTCACTTGCACCACTGCCTCTTGAACCTATGCCAGAGCCTTTGTTACATGATCCTCAGCCAGATGCTCCATTGGCACATCGACCTGTTATTGAAAACAATGTTCTAGGCAACAATCTGGGTTTGCTGATTAAATCTTAGAGGTAATTCACTCTTAAATGGCCAGTCAAAACATTATAATATTTTCTTTGGTGGTCCAGATGAGACTGATTTACAGTGACTCACAAAACCGGTCACAGTAAAGTGATCAATCTCAACCATGTTACAAATTAGACTCCAACGGCACTCAACCCATATCTGTCAAGTACATGTACCGAGTTTTTGGTAACTCAGCAATGCCAACCAAACAGTCAGTCTATGTCTACACACACATGATAAAGCCGCATACAAGTTACTCAATCCATCAGTCCCGGTTTGGCACATCCACCATCCATATCCCTCATTCCCATCCCTCATCCACTCCTTCCTCATTCATCATCCATTAACCCCACCCCATCTGCTCCTTATTCCTCAACCCGCCTTACCTCGGGACATCCTGTCCTTGTTTTATCCTCAGCCACAACCCTATTGTTTTATAGTCGGTCGCTTCCTATTGTCTTATTATTGGCCACATTTCTATCTTCATTGTCCTATTCTCATTTACATTCCTTCATTCTATTCTTGATCATTGTGGACGATACCCACATGCTCTGCATACCTTATTGTTCTTCATTCCTTATTCCACATCCCACCTCTTAACCTATATAAGTAGCATATGGATATACATACTTCCTCATTCTGGGTGTTGACTAGGCTTAGGCCCCTTTACCTTCCCTTCCTCTGTTAAGTCCTCTACTCAGGCCAACATCTTCAACACTCTCCGAGTATCGCTTCTGTTCCAAATTGGTGGCATGCACAGAAAGTAGGGTGCAATGCACAAGTACATTGAAGCCAAAGCCACTACTACTGGCCTGCAGGACTTGGCCACTCCCCATCCAATCCCTTGGCATTACCGAAGCTTGACAATATCACCTTCACTATTTCCACATCATACAGCCAACTATTTCATTCAGCACTACAATCTTCAGACTCCCAATTTGTCATCATGTCTTCTTCAGAGCTCATTCCCATGCAATGCTACAACACCCAGGATACACACATCCAGGCAGAACCATTAATACATCATTATCTTTGCATACCTCCCCCAGCACATTTCTCACTCAGAAGAAGATCCCATCCAATCTACACTCAGTCATATGCGATAGGAGATGCAGTCTATTTCTCAGAAAGGCGAGAACCATACATATTTCTTGGAATAATGTCTAGACCAGCATACCATGATAGAAGTAGAGTGGAATATGAGGCAGAGTTCAGGGCACCATCCTATCCTGATTACCCTGCCCACTCCATTCGACTCACTCTTAAACACAAGATGAGAATGCATGACCATATACCCATTAGTCCTCCTACTCCCAGACCCCTATCCTTGAATTGGATACTGGAGAAATTGTGGAAGATATGTTGCCTGTGACCTGGAAATACTCCGAGATGACTCACTCCCCTGACTCATCCTAAGGCCCCTCAGGAATAGTGGACAAGGTTGTTAGACATTTATTGGTGGACTTCCTTATTGTTTCTTTTATATGTTTCCCCTTTTCTTGGCTTAATTCAGACCTGTTTCCTATTCTGTTAGTCTTTTCTCATTATTACTCATCATCCTTACCTTTTTGGTTAGTCTCCCCCTATCATAGCCCCTAGCCCCTATTTGTGCAGCCTCAATGCTGTACTATCTCTCTATAGTTTCCTCTTTTGTATACTTTGTTCTCGTGCTTTGTCATTCAACTGACATAGCCAACCTCTTGTATCATTTCACATCATTGCTTGGTTTTTGTATATAAAGGCCTCTGGCTCACCTCTGTAATAACAAGTTCACAAGTTAAAACCCCAAGTCAAGTCTCCAAGTCCAAGTCAAGACTAGTCTAGAAATGTCTAGACTATTGTACTCAAGTCTAAAGCCAAAGTCCAAGTCTTAGTCAGCATGACACATTCATGTCCCAGGTCACACATATTCACATATTATGCTACATTCTACTTTTATATCCTCAGTTACACACCATATTGTGGCCTCATAAGTCACAGAGCTTAATCCAGCTGTGCCAAATGACTGTGCTATATCCTGCCACAGAAAAGGACCGGTGCATGCAGGCTTTTAGGTATTAATCACCTAGAGCAACTCTACAGCATGTTTATGTTATACGGCGTGTTCATGTTGTACGGCGTGTTCATGTTGTACGGCGTGTTCATGTTGTACGGTGTGTTCATGTTGTACGGCGTGTTCATGTTGTACGGCGTGTTCATGTTGTATGGCATGTTCATGTTGTACGGCACATTCATGTTGTATGGCACATTCATGTTGTACGGCATGTTCATGTCATATGGTGCGTTCATGTCATATGGCGCATTCATGTTGTATGGCACGTTCATGTCATATAGCACATTCATGTCGTATGGCACGTTCATGTTGTATGGCACATTCATGTCATACGGCGCGTTCATGTCATATGGCGCATTCATGTCATACGGTGTATTCATGTCGTATGGTGCATTCATGTCATATGGTGCATTCATGTCATATGGTGCATAGTGCATGCAGGTGCAGCATGTACCTGACACCTGTCCACCCATGGGTTGATGGGATTAGGTTCCCTATGGGTTGGTGTCAAGCACACGTACCGAGACCCTTCTATTCGGCATTGCTGACCGAGCAATCGTCCTATATCCACGACCAAGTACCCACATTGCATGCATGACACTTGGTACGCCGGTTTTGGCTTTGCATGTCCACCATCCACACTCCCTGTCCCCACCCCTCGGCCCTTCTCACCTCGGGACTTCCTGTCCTTGTACTATCCTCGGTTACAAGTCTTGTCTTATAGTCTGGCACCTCCTATTGTCCTATCTTCGGACACATTCTATTATCCTGTCCTTTATTGTTCTATCCCCGCGTTACATTCCTTATTCTAATTTTATTCGTTGTGGACAATAACCACATGCTCTGCATACCTTATTGTTCCACATTCCTTATTCCACATGTCGCTTCTTAACCTATATAAGTAGGACATGCATGTACATATCTCCTCATTCTGGGTATCAACTAGGCTTAGGCCCTTCTACCTTCTTCTCTTCTGTTAAGTCCTCGACTCAAGCCGGCATCATCAGCATCCCCTCGAGTATCTGTCTGTGGCAAATACAGTGGCACGCACGGCAAGTAGGGCGCAATGCACGAGCACGTTGAAGCCAACGCCACTACTCCTAGCCTGCAGGACTTGGCCATAGTCCGCCCAACCTTTTTGCCAACACCCCTTGGCAGTACCGAAGTCCGTCAGTAACCGATGCTTGACAGTTGGGTGCAGGTCATCCACATTTGACCCATGGGTGACCCATGCCGTTCCCTATCTGTGGTCTCAGAATCAAATTTTGATCAATGTTGCCAGATCCTTGTGTGAAATGGTGGATGTGACACTTGAGTCAGATGACCTTAGCAGAAACCATATGTCCTCTACCTTACCAAAGTAGAAGGTTATCCATATACCTAAGTCTCATTACTGAAGTGGCAGGCTCGCCAAAATATTAAAAGGTATGTCAAAAACATAGTAAAAGAACTAAATCAGAAAAATAGAACATCTGTGGAAATAATCCTAGGCAAGGATAGAACTAATAATTTATGCACATAAACTATTATTCCTACATGTAATTGACAAGGCACTTGCCAAGGCCCCCTCTGAACAATTCTTTTTGAACAACAACTTGGACTGGCATTAATTTGCTACTCTCTTATTGGAGAACTTGATTAGGCTTTGCTCATACCAAAGTTTTGTCACACTTCTCAGGTTATCTCACAATAGTTCCAAAACAGTGAAGGGGTTCCTTAAAGTTTTCTCTTTAGATCCCCCTTCATCAGGTATATCAGTGTCATGTACATAGTCTTGCTCTAATCTTTGGATCCCCCTTCATCAGTTCACCACTTAAGTGTAGAGCATCTGCCTAGATTGCCCTTACAGTTTCCCTTACATCTAGCACAGTCATTCAGCACAGCTAAAAATAATAATACTGTAACTGGTAAGAGCCACTCTCTCACACATGATGAGCATGTGACAGTGTGATGTAGAATGACATGATGTAGATGTGATGTAAGACTTGGACTTTTACTAGAGTCTAGACTGATCTAGATGTAGTCTTGGATGTAATACTTGACTTAGACTTGAGACTTTAACTTGAAGACTTATTATTACAGAGGTGAGGCACAGGCCTTTATATACAAAATCTAAGCAATGATGTGAAATGATGTGAGAGCCTGGGCCTTCCAAAGCCAAGTCCTGACAACCCTAGATTTTTAGTCTGTCAGATTCTTTAAGTCATTCAGTATACGCTTAAGTTGGTCGGTGCCACGCACCAGTTCAAAACATCTCCAGTCGATTGTCAACCAATTCACACAGCACAAAGTCCGAGAGGATTTTTTTTTCAACCTAACTCTCTCACATGCTTCAGTTCTCCTCGGAGACACAAAGAGCTAATTGATGGATAACATAGCAGTACTGTATTATC
>QLPI01003671.1:0-15216 GCA_003314275.1 Chroogomphus rutilus | reverse complement strand
AAGGTGGTGAAGGTGAGGGCAGTGGCGAGAGAAAGGTGGTGAGAGTGAGGGCAGTAGCGAGAGAAAGGTGGTGAGGGTGAGGGCAGTAGGAGAGAAAGGTGGTGAGAGTGGGGGCAGTGCGCACCCCCCCAATCTCCAACCTTCCCCAGTTGCGCGTAGCGTGCGAATGTGTTTGCGCTGGAGATATATTATTGTGCACGTTGCGTTTGAAAATGTATGGAATCTATCTCTTTTTTTTTCCCTCTCTAATTGGCCTGGATTGTTGATGGAAACAGTGGCAATGGACCACACTCGGTGTCGATGTGTGTGTGTGTGTGTGTGTGAGAGAGAGAGAGAGAGAGAATATCAATTAGAGTGTTTGAAGCACTAGGTGCTTATGGTGCACTGTAAGCTATTGTGTAGATACATGCCTGCCCCAAAGTAACAAAAAAGAAAACTAGGAGTATTTATCAAAATAGAAATGGCCTTGTGTGCAGATAGATGCTCAGCCATCTGAGATAGCAGATTGACATGGTTCTAAACCTAGCACATTTTTAGATGATTGCATCTATGGACTTGTATCTCTTGCTGTGTAGGGATCTCACCACTGGTTCCCTGGCAGCAATCAAAACTCCCCACATCACCAGCATCTGCAACACAAGGCAACAAAATTAGGGAATAGAGAGCTACAGAATGGAAGCAGCTATTGGTGGACAATTCTGAGACATAGACTGTCAAAGAATGAGCAGAGTCACTGGAGAACAGATAGTGAATGCTCTGTCAAAGAGAGGATTCCTGTAAGGGCAATCCCTGTGGCATCTATGGGCTGTCACACATAGCTAGCAAGGGGGAAATCCTAGGTATTAGATACTGAGCTATGTACATAAGGAAAGGGGACTTCACCTAGCAAGGGGGAAATCCTAGGAGGAAATCCTAGTGTAACAAATGGCATTTGGTGAGTTGCCAGGGGGTTGTTCTGAGGAACAAGGAACAGGTTGGTCACATTCGAGCATGGGCATAGGTCCATGCTTGATACTCCAGAATTGGATGATGGTTCCAGAGGGGGCACAGGGGTCTGAGGCATCTGGAAGCTGGGTCCAGCGATGGGTGGATCCCAGGGGACAGATGTGTGATGGAAGGAGGCCTGGGCAATTGTCTGTAGGGCCTGTGCATGTGTAGTGCATCTCATGATGATCAGGAGTGTGAGTACAAATATACTGTTAAATCCATGTGCCAGGAAGTTAGAAATAACAATACTCAAGGGATTCTGTAGGTTTCCAAAGGATTCCACAGGGGAGATAGAAGTTCCTAGGATGTAGGGGGTCAAGGTGTCAGGCACCAGGAATGCCAATGATGTGTGGGCCAAGTACTATTGCAATAGTACTGACTTCACGATGCTGGTGGGAATAGTGATTGGCGCGGGTATTGGAAACCCGCATAGGTAACGGGTACGGGTCAGGGTCAGGATTTCCAACCTGGCCCAAACCCGTACCCCGCAGGCGGGTATGCTTATATAACCGAGGTTCAGCGCTAACCTCGCTTATATAAGTGAGGTTCAGCACTAACCTCGCTTATATTCACTTATATAAGCGAGGTTAGCGCTGAACCTCAGTTATATAACCGCATTTAGTGCTGAATTTTGATGTCCAAACGATATAGCCAGCATGGATTCTCACTGGGAATCATGAAAACTTGATTCCGCAACCTGACCACGGTTTCATGCGGGCTCTAGAAACCCAACTCACTGAAAATAGGGCTCTTCTAGCCCCAGGTTGCCAGTTCATACTCCAGGCGTTGCTGGAACTCTGCCGAACATGCAAGGTTTTCCCTGTCGGTGACTTGAGCACCTCGGAGAACCTTGGGCTGAAACCTATAGGTTTCAATCCATGTGCCGATGCTGCCATATTTCCTAATTACCTATCTCAGATCAACTTTATTGGAATCGCCCACATTCTTTCGGAAAGATATTTTTTATATTGGTTGGTCTTGTCTTCGACAATTGAAGAGTCTTCATACTTATATTAACTACCCAGACACGTTACTTTGGGCTTTTCTCACTTAGTTTTAATTTCATAGGTGTGTATATATTTTCAGTATCCACCGGATCGATGGAAATCAGAACATCAGTGTACACGGTGAGCACATGCTCTTTGTATAAGAAATAAATATACTGACAGCCAATTTTTTAGTTACGCGTACGGTGCATACACCCCATACGCGCCGTATGCATCGTACGTGCCGTACACGTCGTACGTGTCGTACGCGTCATACGTGTTGTACGTGTTGTACGTGTTGTACGCGCCGTATGCACCGTATGACGCGTACTGCATTTAACTCCTTCATGACCTGGTACTCCTCATTTTTTTCTTGGGAATGGGAGGATTTCCTCCGTCGTCACACAGCATTTCCGGGGCTTTGCCATCCCCCGCTGTTGAGCTGTCAAATAGAGCGATTGGCTTCCTTTTCTCGGCCCTCTGACCCGGGTCTTCAAACACGACCCTTAGGCTCGACTGCCCCTCTTCCGTGAATACATCAGGCTGGTGTGGAGACAGACAAAAGAAGGGCGAAGATTCAATTACGAAAGACAAGACCGCAGACAGGCCACGCCCTGGCCCCAAGTCAGTCTAAGCGAGAAGACATCAGAATAGTTATCCGGTGGTCGGACTATGACAGATCATAATTAAAAGATGGCACACCTTCACCCTTGATGGAAGTCGAGATCTTTCATCGTTCTGCTGGGAGGTTTTTGCGGTCCGTCTTCCTCTTCTCTGGCCCCAATGCTTCGCTTACCCAACAATGCTGTAATAGCAGTGCGCAAGCCTCCTGTCTCGCTAATGGGTGGCGGTGAAGTCATTGCGTGTAACTTGACCAGGACTTTGAGAGGGGGAGGGTGAGTGTGAAGAGGGAATCTGAGTTGTCTGCTTGTCTTGCTCAATTTCCGCAGTCGAGGGTCGGCGTATCATATGCATTGGGTTTGGGGTTGCTGACGGTGGCCTAGAAGGTTGTCCTACATGAGGTGAATGGGTCAACCCTAAATTACACGCAGACCTCGAGGATTCTGGGTACGTGACAGACAGAAGCATGTTTGTTCTTCAGACCACTCGTCTAATCCCACTAGGTGTCTTTATTGTATCTGTCTCCCACTGGCATGCTGCAGCTGATGGACTCTATTACATGAGTGAGTTTTGAATCTTCTTTAGGCAAAAATATCTATTTAATATACAAGCCATAGGTCAGCGGGTTGGTTCCTCATGAGTCGTCGGTTTCCGATATGATACATATATGATATGCTGGTCATACCAGCAGTTCTATTTAATCTGTGTCGCGGATTGCAGATCCATCAGCAAAGGACCCAGGAAAATGACACCTTCAAGTTCCATAACACGAAGCTGAGGCCTTGGTTGATCCAAAATGCTTCAAATGTTGTCAGATGTAGATTGGGTAGTTGAAATGATGACCCATTGGATTCAATGGTTGGGCCAGGCCTGCGATGGGGCAAAGCCTGCATTCGTTTTTGAGTCATTAGACGGGGTGCACTGGGTGGTGTCGTTTCAGCCTTATTGAGCATAGCAGGGACAAGAGAGGGTTAAGGCGGAGTTCCAAGTTCATTTACAGATACCAAACCATCACTTTATGCTAACGAACTCCTTCTGAACATTTGTGGCAAATTTACGTCGTTTAAAGGTATTCCGAAATTGTTATATGTATTTTAGTTCGAAAGAACCCACGGGTAAGAAAAATACCCGTTGTGGGTCACGGGTAAAAGCAATACCCGTTAAACCCGCAGGTACCCGTACCCGTACCCGCAATAACCCGCTACCTGTTGCTAAGGGTACGGGTATTCTCGGGTACGGGTACGGGTACGGGTAGGCACAAAATACCCGGGGGTTACCCTTGCCAATCACTAGGTGGGAATCAGCCAAGTCCTGTAGACTGAGATCGGGGTGGCTTGGCTTCAATGTACTTATGCATTGCACCCTACTGTCATGACCATGAGACCATGCCCTGATTTACTTGGCAGTACTGACCGACCGACCCTTACCCATATCATCCCTCACCAGTGCGCAGTCTCGGCTTGGTACACTCGGTTCATCATTTGGTTCATTATCCCTACCCCACCCTCCTATTCTTTATTATTCTTCTACTCCCTGTCCTTCCCCTTGCCCATTTACCCTTGGGACATTCACTATTTGTTGTCATTCGGTCGCGGCCCTATTGTTTTATATTTGGCCACCCTCTATTGTTCTATTTTTTCCTCACAATCTTACTTGTTTATTATCGGTCATATTTCATTGTCTTACTCTCATATTGTTCTATTCTAGATCACTGTGGAAAATACCTCCACATGGTCTCCATACCTTATTCTTTTCTCCATGTCTTATGCCACCCTTATTCCACATTCCACCTCTTAGCCTATATAAGTAGCGAATACATGTACATAGTTCCTCAGTCTGAGTATCAACTAGGTTTATGCCTTCCTGCTCTCCTCCCTCTGTTCAGAAGTCCCCACTCGGGCCAACACCCTCGGCATCCTCTCGAGCATCTCTTCCATTACAAGTTAGTGGCATGCACAAGAGGCAGGGCATAATGCACGAGCATGTTGAAGCCAAGCCACCCCAACTGGCCTGCAGGACTTGGCTAGTTCCCAACCGTACCTTCGGTGTTACCGAGGCCTGACAGTATACTCAGACTCACACTACTTCCTGTGCCTCTTACCTCTTAACGATTATGCCCCCACAATCCAGATCTGCTACCTGCAAGGTCACTAGCGCCTCAGACATCAAAGCTGAGAAATCAGTGGAGGTGACCAAGTCAAAAAACTAATCAGCAACTCTTCGGCTCCCTGTTACGATGTAGAAAAAGGACGTAATCGTAATATATTTAATCTCCCAATGGCGAACAATGGCGAGGTTCAGAATGGGGCTTGGCTTCAACATTATGCATTGCACCCACTAGACCGCATGGTCCCCAATTTCATAAAGGCGAGACAGACAGAAATGAACAGAGGAACCTTAGTTGAAATCAAGGTTGATTATCTGACTGAAGACTGAAGTACTGAGTACAAGATCTTTATACTACTTTCTAATCTATTAGGAGTTGAAGAGATTCCTATAATAGAATGAGAAAGCTGAGGATCGTGAAAAGCGAGAACGGAAATACTACGCCCCAAATAATGATCTCCTCTGTGACATTGTGGAGTGACATGTCACTCCAATTCCCAACAGAGTTACCCTAAGGAACGTAATAGCGGATTGGATATGAAAGACTGAGCGGAATTGCGAATAGATGAAAATGGAGTGAAATGTAAATGAAAGGATATTAAATGTAAATGAAGACAGAATGGAATTGTCAAGCGTCGGGTTACTGACGGACTTCGGCACTGCCGAGGGGTGTTGGCGAAAAGGTCGGGCAGACTATGGCCAAGTCCTGCAGGCCAAGAGTAGTGGCATTGGCTTCAATGTGCTCATGTGTTGCGCCCTACTTGCCGTGCGTGCCACTGTATTTGCCACAGTCAGATACTCGAGAGGATGCTGATGATGCTGGCTCGAGTCGAGGACTTAACAGAAGCGAAGAAGGTAGAAGGGCCTAAGCCTAGTCGATACCCAGAATGAGGAAGTATGTACATGCATGTCCTACTTATATAGGTTAAGAAGCGACATGTGGAATAAGGAATGTGGGACAACAAGGTATGCAGAGCATGTGGTTATTGTCCACAACGGATAAAATTAGAATAAGGAATGCAAAGCAGGGGTAGAACAATAAAAGACAGGATAATAGAATCGTGACTTGAGATGGGACAATAAGGAGTGGCCGAGTATAAAACAATAGGGTCGTGTCCGAGGATAATACAAGGACAGGAAGTCCCGAGGTGAAACGGACCGAGGAGTGTGGATGGCAGATGTGCCAAGCCGGGACCGGCGCACCAAGTGTTATGCATGCGACGCGGGCACTTGGTCGTGGATATAGGATGATTGCTTGGTCGGCACTGCCGGCGGATGGGTCTCGGTACATGGACTTGGCAGGAATAGCGAGCATATGGAGTGTGACGTAAATGAGTGGAGTGAATTGACAGGAGCATGTGATGCCAAGACGGATACATGAGGTGCATATAGTCCGTGGGCTGAGGGCATATGGTTGGATAAGCGAGCGAGAGCAGAGTTGGGCTGGAATGAATAGTCGGGCATGCCAGCATATGGTTCCTGACACTCCCCAGCACACCGGGAGTTGCATTGACTCAGCAAGTGCTAGTACTGAGGTTAAGCTTAATGCTTCTGCCCTTCTTAATCCTAATTCTTTGGTAATCCCTTTATTTTCTGTTTTGGTGCCGAGTTCCTCAGCAACCCCTCTTAAATGTCTGATCAATTCAGGCTCTACTCACTGCTTCATAGAATCCTCCTATGTTCGGGAACATAAAATCCCTACTACTTCCGTTGACTCAATTCCCTTAAACTATTTGATGGCACTACTAACTCGGTCATTACCGAA
Organism: Chroogomphus rutilus; assembly: GCA_003314275.1. Lineage (NCBI taxonomy): Eukaryota > Fungi > Basidiomycota > Agaricomycetes > Boletales > Gomphidiaceae > Chroogomphus > Chroogomphus rutilus. Next base: position 8,751 of record QLPI01003671.1, on the reverse strand, counting down.
TCTGTAGAACTGCTGATCAAATTTCCATCAGGACAACTACAGTCCATCCGTATGTATGTCACATCACTAGATTCGTCTGTATCGGTAGTACTTGGTCACAACTGGCTCACCTGCTACAATCTGTTGATTGATTGGGTATTGGGCAGTATTACATTCCGAAAAACCGCTAATGACCCTAGGTGCATCCTGACGCCTTCAGTTCAGCTGGCACCTGCTGCTGCTCCATGGCCTCAACCAGGATCCTCTCTGAAATTAGAAGCTCCACAAATAGCCCTAGTCAATGCAGCCACCTTTGTGCGTGCCTACAAACTAGAAGGTTCACAAGTTTTCTGTCTAGACCTTTTGGCCATCAACGCCGCTTTGGCATGATCGGCCAAGGTCTCATCTGTTCTGTCCGTTCCCCTCGATCCAGTCGACCTGGAAAACATCCCCAAAGAGTATCTTGAATTCGCTGATGTTTTCAGTAAAACAAAAGCTGACACTCTAGGACCCCACCAACCCTATGATCTTAAGATCACCTTGGAAGATGGCACCAAGATGCCTCATCCACCCCTATACTCGTTGTCACAATCAGAACTAGAAACCCTGTGCAAATTCCTTGACAAACACCTGAACATGGGGTTCATCAGAGCCTCCCGTTCTCTGCACGGGGTGCCAATTTTATTTGTCTGAAAGAAAGACGGCTCCCTTCGGCTATGTGTGGATTTTCGAGCACTAAACAAAGTGACCAAGAAGGATCGGTACCCTCTCCCTCTAATCACTGACCTCCTAGATGCCCCCCAAAAAGCTCAAATTTATACAAAAATTGACCTTCGGCACACGTACCATCTGATCTGAATTGCCAAGGGAGAAGAATAGAAGACTGCCTTCAAGACCCGGTATGGGTCCTATAAATGGCTAGTTATGTCGTTTGGCCTCTCCAATCCCTCTGCAGCCTTTCAGAGATTCATGAATGACATTCTCGGTGACCTGATAGACCATTGTGCTGTCGCCTATATAGACGACATACTAATTTATTCAGACTCACTTGAAGAACATCGAGAACATATTCGAGAGGTGCTCCGTCGACTCAGAAAAAACGGCTTATTTGCCAAAGCCAGTAAATGTGAATGGCATAAAGACATGGTCAAATTCCTCGGCTACATCCTACATACCGACGGCCTCACCATGTCTGATGACAAGGTCAAAACCATCTGTGAATGGCCTGAACTAAGGAAAGTCAAGGACATCCAATCCTTCCTAGGTTTTGCCAATTTCTACCATCACTTCATCTTTAACTATTCAGACATGACTATACCCCTTACTCGGCTGACACGTAAAGGCATGCCATGGGCTTGGACCGAGGACTGTCAAAAGTCTTTTGACCTGCTCAAAACAGCCTTTACCTCGGCACCCATCCTGCATCACTGGGAACCCGACCTACCCCTGGTCGTGGAAATCGATGCTTCAGATTATGCCCTTGCAGCCATTCTTTCCGTTATCAATTCTGAAGGCAAGATTCATCCCGTCACTTTTCATTCCCACACCTTTACCGCTCCTGACCTAAACTATGATGTTCATGACAAGGAACTTTTAGCAATCTTTGAGGCATTCAAGCGATGGTGGCACTACCTGGAAGGCTCTGCCGACCCCATGGATGTTGTCACCGACCACAAGAACCTCAAATATTTTTCCACCACTAAAATCCTGACATGAAGACAGGTGCGATGGTCTGAATGCCTCTGCCAATTCAACATCACTATCCGTTTCCATCCTGGCAAACTCGGTACATAGCCCGATGCTTTAACTAGACGATGGGATGTCTACCCTAAAGAGGGGGGTAACAACTATGGCACCATCAACCCTCAAAACCTCTGACTGATTTTTATGACTACTCAATTAGTAGAATCCCTTCGAGCTATGCAACTCATCATTCTGACCCTACAAGCAAGCATCATCATGGACTCAACTCCACTCCAATATACGTTCAGCCCTCCCTCCCGACCCCAAGGCAATGCCCCATATTGGCACTCCGGAAATGCCAAACCCAAAATGGATGCAAACCTCAGACGGTTTCCTTTGGTTAGACAACCAGATCTATGTCCCCGACACAAACAACCTCAGATTATGCATTCTACAATACAAGCACGACCATGTCCTCTCGGGATATTTCGGTCAAAACAAAACACTAGCCCTGGTCTGCTGTGAATACATCTGGCCAGGCTTGTGCACCTCGGTCATCGACTTCTGAAAATCTTGCACCACATGTATGCATTTGAAATTGCAGCATCACAAACCCTACGGCTTCCTAAAGCAACTTCCCATTCCTGAACAACCATGGAATTCCATATCCATGGATTTTATTGAACAACTGTTGGGGAATGGGGAATTCTCTAGTAGATATGAAGGGCCATCAGACCAGGATCAGCATAAAGGATTCCAAACCTCTCTCTCTCAGAAAATAACTCAACAAACCAGTCTTGAATTGACTACCAAAAAATATATAATGATTTTGGCAGGCCATTTAAGAGTGAATTACTCAAGGTAATTAACTCTTAAATATCAAACCCTCAAGTCCAAGGAAAATCCTCAAAAACATATCTTTTTTGTCTGTTTCTATTTGGACCCACAAGGAACCATAACTGGGTGTCTATTACTTAATACACAGAAAATGGCACCAAATTCCTAGGTCAAGTTCTCAAATCAACTTGTATAACAAATTCCTGGGCTTATATAATAACCATTACATAAATGTCAGTCCAGAAGCATGGCTCATATACTAATAATATTTTGTGACCTGACCAGTCACAAAACTACAAGCCATGGGAATATTTCTTTTCTTTTGTCATTAGTGACTACAAGGGTGACACAGTGACTTCCAGGGGATTCCAGGACCTTCCATCCCTTTCTGTAAGCTTCTCACTAATTTCTAGAAGGTCTTGCCTTATTTGGAGTTACATAATCAGCTTAGAATTAGTATATATAGAGGCTGGTTCTGTGGCATAAAAGTAATCAATCTTATCTTCACCCATAATCTGCCGGATTATCTAGTGCTGCTAGCACTCTCTTAAGTAGGTCACCGACCACTAAGACTTATCAACAGAGGTTTGTTCGTGGAATAAATCTCGACCCTTCTATGCGGTAGAAGGTTTCTTGGCCAAAATATAAAGGGTACATAAAAACATCATAAAAGAACTAAACTAGATTTTATAGAACATCCGTGGAAATAATCCTAGGCAAGGGTAGAATAATAGTTCACGAACATAAACTATTATTCCTACACATAATTGACAAGTCACCTGCCAAGGCCCCCTCTAAACAATTCTTTTTGGACATCAACCTGGACAGGCATTAGCTTGCTGTTGTCTTGTCAGAGAACTTGATTAGGCTTTCTTCACACCAAAGTTTTGTCACAGTTCTTGGGTTACCAGCTTACAGTTCCAAAACAACAACTCCCCCAGTCTTCAGGTTTCACGTCGATACTAGTGATAGTTTGCAGACTCACCAAACAGAGTATCTTCATTCCTACAGTTGATACAATCACTTCTGCTGAATTGGCTAAACTGTTTGTACTCCACTGTCAGGCACTGGTACTGCTGACGATGCATGGGCTGAGTACTATAGTAATAGTGCCGACTTCATGATGCTGGTGGGAGGCGGCCAAGTCCTGCAGGCTGGTTGTAGGGGCTTGGCTTCAACGTACTCGTGCATTACGCCCTACTTTCCGTGCGTGCCACTGATTTGAGACAGAAGAGATACCTGGGAGAGTGCCGAGAGTGTCAGCCCAAGTAAAGGACTTTAGACAGGAGAAGGGAGGACAAGAAGGCATAAACCTAGTTGATTTCCAGAATGAAGAACCATCTACATACATTCACTACTTACATATATAGGTTAAGAAGCGAGATGTGGAACAGGGTGGCACAAGGAATGGAGAACAATAAGGTATGAAGAATCATGTGGAGGTTTTGTCCACAATCATCAAGAATAGAACAAGGAATATGGACGAGAATATAACAATGAAAACAAGATAATAGAAATGTGGCCAAGAATAGAATAATAGAGGGTGACCAAATATAAAACAATAGGGTCATGGCCGAGGATAAAACAATAAGGAAATGTCCCGAGGTGGAATGGGACGAGAATACAGGATAGATAGGGTAGGATTAATGGATAATAAGTGAAGGATGAGTGGATGATGGATAGAAATGGGGAATGTGGATGGTGAGTGTGGCAAGCTGAGACCGACGTACCAAGTGACTTGTATGTGGTTTGGTCACTTGTGCGTGGAAATAGACTGATTGTCCGGCCGGCACCGCCGAATTACCGATACCTGGTATGTGTACCTGACACCACGTCTTCTCCAAGCATGGTGTACTGAGTCATGTAACATCTGACCGCGGAAGTGAGTTTGTCTCCCACTTCTTCAGGTCACTTGGAAAAGCTCTCAACATACACCTACACTTCACCTCAGGCTACCACCCGGAAGCCAATGGCCAAACCAAATGAGTAAACCAGACCCTGGAACAGTACCTTTGAGTCTACTGCAACTACCAACAGGACAATTGGTCCAAACTGTTGCCACTAGCCGAATTCGCCTACAATAACACTCCAAAGGCCACCACGGGCATCTCTCCCTTCTTTGCCAACAAGGGACATCACCTGAACCTCACTGTACACCCCAAACACAATCTTGCCTCCTCTTGAGTGTGCAAGTTTGCCGTAGACCTAAACCAACTCCATGGAGCTCTGAAAGAACAAATCAGCCACACCCAATCATGATATCAAGTCTTGGCAGATTCCCGTAGACTCACCGCTCCCAAATTCCCAGTCGGATCTTCAGTATTCATTAAAGCTCAGTTTTTCCATACCACTCGGCCCTCCAAGAAACTGGCAGAGAAATATCTTGGCCCCTTTGAAGTAATAGCTCGAGTCAGCACCCATTCCTATACCCTCTGTCTACCCAACTCTATGTGGGCAGTACACCCGGTCTTCCACGTTTTGATGCTTGAACCCTCTACCCCTAATACCATACCCGATCGAGTTCAGCCTCTGCCTCCCCCTGTCCAAATCGATGGGGAAATTGAGTACGAAATAGCCGAAATCCTTGACTCAAAAACCGACCAAAGACGCAGGCCTTGCCCCCTGCTCTACCTTGTCCATTGGACAGGTTATGAAGGCACTGAGGATGAAATGTCTTGGTTACTAACAACCGAACTCGGTAATGCTCCCAAGATTGTAGCAGAATTCCACCTTGCCTACCCTGATAAGCCAGGCCCATGGCCTCTGGAACCCGATTAAGGGTTCCTATATGCCTACCATTTTCCATTTTTTCTCTTTTAATCCATCCCTCATTCGGTCTCTACCAAAACTCGTTCCCTTTTTTTTCCTTTTCTTTTCTTTTCCTCTATCCTACTCCACCCTCTCCTGAACCTTTTCCAAAACCACCTTGAACCCAAGTCGGTCCATCTTTCTGGCTGGTCCCACCCATTGACCCTGCCCAAAACTACTCAGGCAAGGTCACCAACCTATGCCAAGATCGGCCAACCCGACCCACCAATTTCCGACAAAGCCCTTCCGTCTTAACAGGCTATCACAAGCACGATAAAGCACCACTCATCCTAGGGGGCCTCCACCACCCATCTCTATTCACAGCCCCTCCATCTTACAAAACAGTCATCTCCTCCAGCCCCCACCCGTACTCGCGAACCTCACACTGCCTATTGGCTTCATGGGTTCAGCCGCTAGAGGGGGGATACTGTCATGACCACAATACCATGCTCTGATTTACTTGGCAGTACTGACCAACCGACCCTTGCCCATATCATCCCTCACTAGTGTGTGGTCTCAGCTCGGTACACTCGGTTCATCATTTGGTTCATTATCCCTACCCCACCCTCCTATTCTTTATTATTCTTCTACTCCCTGTCTTTCCCCTTGCCCATTTACCCTTGGGACATTTACTATTCATTGTCACTCGGTTGCAGCCCTATTGTTTTATATTTGGCCACCCTCTATTGTTCTATTTTTTCCTCACAATCTTACTCGTTGTCAGGCTTTGGAATTGCCGACGATGCATGGGCCGAGCATTATAGTAATAGTGCTGGCTTCACAATGCTGGCGGGAAGCGGCCAAGTCCTGCAGGCCAGTCGTAGTGGCTTGGCTTCAACGTGCTCGTGCGTTGTGCCCTGCTTTCCATGCATGCCACTGATTTGGGACAGAAGAGATACCCGGGAGAGTGCTGAGAGTATCGGCCCAAGTAAAGGACTTTAGACAGGAGGAGGGAGGACAAGAAGGCGTAAACCTAGTTGATTTCCAGAACAAAGAACCATCTACATACATTCACTACTTATATAGGTTAAGAAGTGAGATGTGGAACAGGGTGGCACAAGGAATGGAGAACAATAAGGTATGGAGAATCATGTGGAGGTATTGTCCACAATGATCAAGAATAGAACAAAGGAATGTAGGTGAGAATAGAACAATGAAATGTGATCGAGAACAAAAGAGTGAGTGAGAATAGAACAAATAGAGAGTGGCCAAACATAAAACAATAGGGCCACTGCCGAGTGACAATGAATAGTGAGTGTCCCGAGGGTAAACGGGCAAGGGGAAGGACAGGGAATAAAGGAATAATAAAGAATAGGAGGGTGGGATAGGGATAATGAACCGAATGATGAACCGAATGTACCAAGCTGAGGCCACACACTGGTGAGGGATGATATGGGTAAGGGTTGGTCGGTCGGTACTGCCGAGTAAATCAGAGCATGGTATCGTGGACTTGACACTCTGTCAAGTGCACGTACCGAGGCCCGGTAGTTTGGCAGTGCCGACCAAGTACCTAGCTGGTGACCAAGCAACATACTTAAATACCATCCCCGGCTCGGCACATCCCTCGTTCCCATTCCTCATCCCCATTCCTTATCCACCTTATCCTACTCACCAATCCTATAATCCTACCCGTTCCACTCCTTGTCCCCCTACCTGTCTTACCTCGGGATGTCTTACCCTTGTCTTATCTTCGGCTACAACTCCCTTGTCTTATAATCGACCACTTCCTATTGTCCTATCCTTGGCCACACTCCTATTATCTTATCTTTTATTGTTCTATCCCCATTTCCATTTCTTCATTCTAATATTACTCATTGTAGACAATACCCACATGCCCTGCATACCTTATTGTTCCACATTCCTTATTCCACATGTCACTTCTTAACCTATATAAGTAGGACATGCATGTACATACTTCCTCATTCTGGGTATCGACTAGGCTTAGGCCCTTCTACCTTCTTCCTCTCTGTTAAGTCCTCAACTCGGGCCGGCATCACCAGCATCCTCCCAAGCATCTGTCTGTTGCAAATTGGTGGCATGCATGGCAAGTAGGGCACAATGCACGAGTACGTTGAAGCCAACACCACTACTCTTGGCCTGCAGGACTTGGCCATTGTCCGCCTGACCCTTCGGCAGTCCCGAAGTCCACCAGTACCCGAAGCTTGACACACTCATTTATTATCGGTCATATTTCATTGTCTTACTCTCGTATTGTTCTATTCTAGATTGCTGTGGACAATACCTCCCCATGGTCTCCATACCTTATTCTTTTCTCCATGTCTTATGCCACCCTTATTCTACATTCCACCTCTTAGCCTATATAAGTAGCGAATGCATGTACATAGTTCCTCAGTCTGAGTATCAACTAGGTTTATGCCTTCCTGCTCTCCTCCCTCTGTTCAGAAGTCCCCACTTGGGCCAACACCCTTGGCATCCTCTCGAGCATCTCTTCCATTACAAGTTAGTGGCATGCACAGGAGGCAGGGTGCAACGCACGAGCATGTTGAAGCCAAGCTACCCCAACTGGCTTGCAGGACTTGGCCGGTTCCCGACCATACCTTCGGTGTTACCGAGGCCTGACAATTCACTATCCATTAATCCCACCCTGCTTACTTCTTTATTTCTTGGCCTGTTTCACCTCAGGACATTTTTCTATTGTTTTATCCTCAGCTATGATCCTATTGTTTTATATTCGGTCTTTTTCTATGATCTTATTCTTGGACACATTCCTATTATCTTATTTTCATTGTTCTATTCTCATTTGCATTCCTTTATTCTATTTTTTATCATTGTGGACAATACCTCCACATGCTCTACATACCTTATTGTTCTCCATGTCTTATGCCACCATGGTTCCACATCTTGCTTCTTCACCTATATAAGTAGTGCATGTATGTAGATAGTTCCCTGTTCTGAATATCAACTAGGTTTACACCTTCTTGTCTTCCCTTCTCCCATCTGCCGTAGGTGGCTAGCTCCTCCTTCTTTATATGTAACTTATCCTGGAATTTATGCATATTTCCTTTATCAGGGCACTTGGACTCCATGAATTGGGTATGCAAGTCTGCTTGTAAGGTAGCGGACAAACAGTTTCTGCTAAGGTCACGTGACTCAAGTGTCACGCTCGCCATTTTGCACAAGGATCTGGCAGTATCGACAAAAAAATTATTCTGAGACCACAGATCAATGGCATGGAACTATATGTACACATTGTTGGTTTTAATTTTTGAAAAAAATCACTATTGCAAGTCTAGTATATCCAAACTTTCAAACATCTTCTCAAAATTCATAAACACATTTTTTAAGCAGTCTGACACTGTCAAAAATTTTTCGGTGACAAACTTTTTGCGCTGATGTAATCACCTATATAAGGAAATATTCCATATAAGGAAATATTCCATATATAGAAAGACATTCCCACAGGTAAGGTAGAGGTAGGTAGGA
>QLPI01003669.1:0-38363 GCA_003314275.1 Chroogomphus rutilus | reverse complement strand
CAAAGTCAGAGAGAGAGTGGAGAGTGGAGAGAAGGATTGGAAGGAAGAAGAGGGGATCATAACTTTGGAAGGAAGGATATACATACCAAAGGACAGGAAGCTTCGAGAGGAAATCATTCATTTACATCATGACACACCCACTGCAGGACACCCTGGGAGGTTCAAGACAATGGAGCTCATCCTCAGGAACTACTGGTGGCCAAGGATACATGGAGATGTGAGAACATATGTGGATGGGTGTAGTAGGTGTCAACAAACAAAGATGTTCCCAGCAAAACCAAGGGGGACCCTAGCTCCAAATGCAATTCCAACAAGGATTTGGCAGTACATATCGGTGGACCTCATCATCCAATTACCACAAAGCCTGGGATATGATGCAATTATGGTGGTGGTGGATAGACTGTCCAAACGAATTAGATTGGCACCGACAAATGGAGAGGTCACATCAGAAGGGATTGCAAGGATCTTCAGAGACACAGTGTGAAGAGACTTTAGACTCCCAGAAGTGGTGATTAGTGACAGGGGCTCTCAATTCATCTCAAAGTTCACAAGAGACCTATACCGGCTGCTAGGGATAAAGATGAACCCTTCAACTGCCTATCATCCCCAGACAGATGGACAAACAGAATGCATCAACCAAGAGGTAGAGCAGTATCTATGGCTGTTTGTTAACTATCGGCAGGATGACTGGGTGGAATGGTTGCCATTGGCAGAGTTCAGCTATAATGACAAGATCCAAGTGTCGACAGGGTACTCTCCATTCTACTTAAACTATGGACAGCATCCAAGGAAGTCTACAGAGCCACGACGGGAGGCAGAAACAGAGGCGGCAGATGTGTTTGAGAGAAGGATGAAGAAAATAAGAGAGGAGGCAGCAGCAGCACTAGAAAAGGCAGCATCAGACATGAAGAAGTATTATGACAAAGGAAGGCAAGACGTACCACAATATCAAGTAGGGGACAAGGTTTACTTGGAAGGCCTTAATGTCACCACCGACCGACCTTCAAAAAAACTAGAAGACAGATGTTATGGCCCATTCCCAATTGTGACAAAAGTGGGAGAACGTGCCTATAAACTGCAACTACCCCCAAATTGGAAGAACATCCATCCTGTGTTTAATACTGTCCTGCTGCGCCCTGCCCGAACATCCACCTCCTCCATACAACAAAAGCCAACACCCCCTCCACCAGTGATGACACCAAAAGGAGTAGAATATGAAGTGGAGGAGGTTCTAGACTCTAGAATGCATAGAGGAGTGCTGCAGTATCTGGTGAAATGGGTTGGATACCCCAGAGAAGAGAATTCGTAGGTGCCAGGGAAGAACATGAGGAATGCAAGATGGAAAACACAAGAGTTCCACATGTGATTCCCAGCTGCACCCAGGCACATAGGCCACATCTTCCACCGACTACCCTTTCAGCCCATACCAAACCCCAGAGTAGTGTCATATGATGGGATGACATGGATGCATGAGTGAGGAGTGAGCGACGTGCAGAAGGCCATTGCACATGGGGTGGTAGTCAGCGCGGCAGGTCAATGCAACGAATAGCATGACGGCAACTGTGACGCGGTGGGTTGATGCAACGAAGTGCGTGACGGCAAATGTGACGCAGCAGGTCGACACAACAAACTGCACAATGGCGACAGGTGCGACCACACGCGGATGCGATAGAGGTGCAGGTGTGAATGGTGGGTGCAACCGCAGGTGTGAGCGGCGGGTGCAGACGCAGGTGCAGGTGCAGGTGCCAGCGGTGGGTGCAGGTGCGAACGGTGGGTACAGATGCAGGTGCCAGTGGCGGGTGCAGGTGCAAACAGCGGGTGCGGACGCAGGTGCAGGTGCAGGTGCCAGCAGTGGGTGCGGACGCAGGTGCGGGTGCAGGTGCCAGCGGCGGGTGCGGGTGCAGGTGCCAGCAGCGGGTGTGGGTGCAGGTGCCAGCAGCGGGTGTGGGTGCAGATGCCAGCAATGGGTGCAGGTGCAGCTGCCAGCAATGGGTGCAGGTGCAGCTGCCAGCAATGGGTGCAGGTGCAGGTGCCAGCAGCGGGTGCAGGTGCAGGTGCCAGCGGCAGGTGCAGGCGCAAGTGTGGGGGTGGTGCAGGCCAGCGCGACAAAGTGCGAGTTAGGCCGAGAGGTGGGCAGGTGCAAACACGTGCAGGCGCGAAGAAGACAATGCATTCGCCGTGCATGCCAGCATGATGAGAAAAGGAACCTGTAAAAAAAAAGACAAAAGTCACCACACACGCTGGCACGACAAAAAGGACCTGCAATCGTTGCACATGCCAGCGCAACGAGAAAGCAACCCATAGGCTAGCAGAGAGCTCCAGAAGAGGCCGGTCCAGGAAAGTCGACATGCACGCCGGCACAACAAGACAACTAACTACACCAGTTGGTGACCCCTGCCTTACCTTCTTCTCGTGAAAAGGATGCCCCACCAATTGTGCATGCCGGCACGACGGCTAGGACGAGTGCAGGGGTCGCTTACCTTCTTCTCACCACCTCTTTTGGACGAGACCGCGGGTGGGAGGGATAAAGAACGAGCAACACAGGTGCTTATCTAACCCGGTACTTTGGATCACCCAATAGACAGGCAATAGTCAATGTCCTTTGACCTTAAAAGGGAGGTAATGTCATGATTTATCCACTCCTTTCTCTATTACTTGTTATTAGACTCCACTACTCCCCCAGACTATATGTATAGTTCTTAGGTAATTAGTTAAAGCTCAGTCTTGAGCTGGTCAATACACCAACAAGTATCATTGCTCATTTCCCTCTTCCGCTCTCCAGTATTGAAGCTCTTGTTGTTACTGACATCAACATACCATCCACCTTTCTCAAGAATCTTACATCATTTCAATCCTTCAACGCTTCAACTTGGACAAATTGAAACCCACATCGACCCCTATGCAACCCGGATTACTACTCTCCATGTGACAGACCCCAAAAATGACCACCGAATGGGCCCAAATGCGCAACACGCCATATTGAGAGGCTGTCGGATCATTGATGTACGCTGCCCTAGGGACACAACCGGATATCACATATGCCATCCAAACATTGTCCCATTACTCGACAAAGTTCGGACCAGCACATTGGGAGGCTGTAAAAAGAGTCTTTCATTACTTAAATGGCACAAAGAAACTTTGGCTGACTTATGGACGAGTGAAGATGGAACTAACAGGCTATGCTGACGTGGATGGTAGGATGGCCGAAGACCGACACACAATATCCAGATACGCCTTTATGATTAATGGTGGTGCTGTGTCATGGAGCACCAAACGTCAGAATATAGTTTCACTCTCTACAACAGAGAGTGAATATGTAGCTGCCGCTCACGCCATCAAGGAGGCCCTTTGGCTCCGATCCCTTATCCAACAGATCTTTGAAGTGAAATTGTTGCCTACAACAATGTTTGGTGATAACCAATCTGCCATCGCACTTGCAAAGGAACATCAGTACCATGCCTGAACTAAACATATCGACATACATTACCACTTCATCCTTTGGTTTGTCAAAAAGGGAGCTGTTTGCCTGGTGTACTGTCCTACCAAGGATATGGTTGCAGATTCCTTTACCAAAGCCCTCCCTTTAGTGAAAGTTAAGCATTTCACCATTGAGCTTGGGCTGACTACAGTTTGAGGGGGAGTGTTGGAGTGGCGATGGCTGGGGCAGGACAATGCAAACTGTGTCACCCTGCATCACTCCATTGTGACACAAAGAATCCATTATTATCCCAAAATATATTGCGCTGTAAAACATTTTTTTATTGTTCCGATTTCTCTTTTGTTCTCTAAAGATTATAAAAGAGATAGTTACTTTTTCCTTTCCCTCAGTACTTTGCACCGAGCAAATACTGAGGTAAGAAGCATTGTTACATTTTACTTTTCAAACTTGGTACTTATTTATACACTTGTAGAAATTGTATAGGTAAATGAATATAGTACTTTTCACCAAGCAAATACTGAGAAATTGTATAGTCGCAATATAATCTTTCATTTATTGTGACAATTTTACATGGATTTTAGATTTCCATACCCTGTATATTGGGTTGAAGAAGTTATATTTTTATTTTCAGACAGAACAGCTACAATTTGACTGAGTAATTGCAGTTCTCTTTTTGCCCGCATGAACACATGTGCAATTTGGCATGCGCCTTATGTAATGCAAACCGGTGTAATAAGTAGAGAATTGGTAGGAGTATAAATCTTCAGTGGCTGGAGAGTAGAAATTAAAATTGAAGACTTGTTTTCCTTCACATCCAGCTGGCAGCTGAATTGGAAGTTGACAGAAGTGATCCTTGACTTGGGAGGACTGGTAGTCGAGAGATAGTCGAGAGAGATGCTGGTTTATAGTTTTTAGATTTTCTATGGAAAACATTGTTTCTGTTGTAACCAAGGGGGTATTTCCTTCAGGCATTCACACTTATCATTTCACCTCTCACCTCATTTGTATTCTATCCCCCATTCTTCCATCTCTCTTCCTTTACTCAGCCATCACATTTGCTGCGTACACCGTATCTATGTCACACGCTGTCACACGCAATCCATATCCGCAACACATACGCGTTGTTATCAACGTATCAATTCTCACACGTCTCTGGGAAGGGACGTGCGTAGATAGGTTTACTATATAATAAAAGATGTATTAGAATAATAATAATCATAAAATTTCCACTTTTCCTCCCCATATCTGTCCTATATTTAGAATCAGTAATTTATAGTCAACATTAACCAAGAGTTTCACCATCTATATTGTCATGGTTTTATCCAGGAAAAGGGATGCTTACGGGTTGTAACAGCTTTGATCACATCATCGTATAGGAATCTCCCAACAGAAAATGAAGTCCAACCGTGGAAATAAGGTACACTCCTCACCTTTTGCGATCTATCCATGTAATTATGATGTATAGAGATAGTCGCTCATAAGGCCTCTTCTCCTGTCTCAGCCACTGGTTACCATGATCTGGATTACTGCATTATTGCTATTTGTCCCCAAAGCGGCCAGTCAAGTTTGCAAGTGCATACGTGAGCATCATCTTCAGAATAGTCAGTCCCATGTTAAGATCAGTTGTCAGTCCCTTTTCCCAACGGCACACAGGCATTCAATGCAACCATTCCTTACGATCGAATTACTTAAATCACTGGCAAATTCTGGAGTCATCATCTGCGCATCTAAATCAAGCATATGAATTAGATATGTGCATTTTCCCTTTTCTCAGTTTATGAGAATGTTCCAACAGTCAAATGTTGAGGATAGCTGAGTTTTTTCTTTGGGCAAACAATTTCCCTAGAAAATATTTGGGATACACACAGCAGTCATACAATGGTGTGGGCTTGCCTGGAACTCATATAGCCTTCATGAAATATATCTGATGCCTTGCTACATAGTCTACAGGGACATATGTCAATATTCCGGAACCCCAGTGATAAATCTGCAACTCCAACTTAGACTAGACGAAACAGGTGTTTTGAATAATTTGAATCCTGCACATAACCGTACACGAACATAGCATTAATACCTTCATCTATTTATTGTACACATATTCAGGCCTCAGGCAAGAACAATCCGTATACTTTGCATTGCAGATAGTTGGTGGTCACATTGGATTGCCGATTCTCCTCATTCTAGGTGTATGTCCCGGGTGACTATGGGGATGGGTTATTTAGGTAGATAGTTGTTTGTAATAACTATCTAATAGGTATGTTTGGAATATATTATATTCCACCGTAGGTAGCCCTCCGTGCGATACGAAGCTTTTAGGTTTGGCTAAGCGCCGACCCAGGGAGGGGGCTACAGGGGTGCGGGAATGAGCAACAGTCGTTTGTGAATGACTCTGGTACTTGTCAACGTATAGTACCAGTGTGAGTGTGATGTGATACATATCGGGAATTATTCCCAGTGCGTCTGGACAACAATAGTATTGCCCTGATGGATCTAGCCCGATATGGCTCGGGGTCACGTGACTGTATCTATGAATATGTAGGGGGCCGAGTGACCACCTGACAATGATGGTCTCTATAGAAAGTGCAAGTAAAATCACAGTTAAATCGTAGTAAAATCAATGTAATGTTCCCGTTGGGTCCAGGGACGTGAGTGACGACGATAAAGCTGATAGCCCGGTATAATGACACAAGCAATCCAGAGTTCGTCAATTACAACAATAAACAGTGTTCTTTGAGTGCAAGACTAGTTTGTTATTCTCTACCTATCTATCTCTTATAGAGATTCCGAGTCCTGAATATAATGACCCCCGTAACTACCCTGAGACGGTGTCTATATGCGGTCGACCCAATGTGGGTCGCCGCTCCTCCAGTCTATTTCTGTCCGCCCTGTCCGCGTAGTTGTACTCAATGTGAAAATACTCTTTGCTGCTTCTTGCAGTGCCCTCCACTCTATCTTTGGCATTGAGCCCCGTTTCTCTGCTGGTGAGTGTGTGTCACCTGCATATATACGCCCTGAATATATCTTCTCCTGTTTCCTATCCCGTGAGTGATACGTCCCTGTGTCCCCATGTACTCTATGACCTATTTCTGCCCCATATGCTCTATTCCAGGTGCATGTGTCTCATTCTTGTCCCATGTGCATCTCTCTTCTATGGGCACCTAGCATGTAGGCTGCCATGTCTCGATCCTCCGTGTCTACATGTGAGGGCGGTGTTCTGTATATACTTTTGTATGAATGTAATGGTACTTTTTAGTTTGTTCCGGGGCTCTGAATGGTAATCTCTAAGTCCATCTTTCTACATGTGCACCTTCCTGTGCTCCCGACTCTATATCTCCTCCTAATTCTCCCCCAATCCCCTGTCTCCTCTTTCTCTTGTCTCAACACTCATGGTCTCTACACTCCTATGAAAACCCAGCCCTCATTTAGTTTTCCTCAATTTCTGAATTACATGGGTGGTTTCCACTATCGTTTTCTGAATTGGGTTAGATATATGCTACCATATTCCCGAAATTAGTTACTTACAAGAG
The DNA here is from genome assembly GCA_003314275.1 of Chroogomphus rutilus. Taxonomy (NCBI): domain Eukaryota; kingdom Fungi; phylum Basidiomycota; class Agaricomycetes; order Boletales; family Gomphidiaceae; genus Chroogomphus; species Chroogomphus rutilus. The sequence continues at coordinate 31,397 of QLPI01003669.1, read as the reverse complement.
TATGTAAGATTATATCGCAGAGGTGCATCTACCACATCCAACGGTTTTATGACCATTGGATCATTGATTCGATTTACCCCCTTAGAAATCGTATGTCTAATTCAAGCTGTACTTACTACTCCCTCTCAGGTGATGACAGACACCACTATGTTTGTCATCAAGGTAACTATGCACCATAGCACCAGTAGCCTCAAAAGTGATCATTAACCCCAGTCTTTCTCACTATGCAGGTCTGGCTCGATTGGAGGGCTCGTATTCGTGGACCTTGGGAAAAGAGACAAGCCCTATGGACTTGAGCTGCGGTGCGTTCAACAAACAACTTCTAGTCAGCAGTGCCCTTCTTGATCATTGTCTGGATATCATAGCTTTATTTTCTCCATACATCTGTCTGCTTGCTTTCTCGCTCTCTTCACTACAGTTAATGCTATCGTGGCTTGTGTACCACCATCCATACTTCTCTGGGACATTGACTATCACCGTATGTGAATTGATATCTATTTCAACTCTGTGTTGCAAGTAACTACTCTCTTTGTTTATTGTTCATCATATGGGCATTTATAGCATGAGCTAAAATGCCATTAATCCCCGGACACTGTGAGAACCCTCTCTTTGACAGAAAATTAACCACCTGTTCTCAAGTGACTCTTCTCATTCTTCGGCAATTAAAGTCTCAGCATTCACCACCAATACTGAGTTCATCGCGTGATTTGTTATTCATCTGCGATTGGGATGTAACTAGAATTTGAGATTTAAAAGCCAAAGATATAAGACAAAAAATAGGAAAAGAAAACATGTGGTAATAATAGGTTTCAATAGTAATGAGTATTCTCAACAAATATTCTCAACAAACCTTTCCTTCCATCACTTGAATAATCAGCATCCCCCTCTCCTCCCATTTGTGGTCTGGTTCCATGTCAGGCTTCGTCAAGGAATATGATCATTGTCTGTCTTTGGATCAGTTTGTATCCTCAGTGTCATGCTTAATAATATTGTGATGGTAAGTGTAGCAATGAAAATCTCGGCACATCTGTTTCTGACATTGGATTGGGCTGGAAAAAATGACCCTATATACTGGCTGCCACTGCAGGTAATGGTGTCAGCACAAACATACGGGTTTATCTGTAAGAAAGTGATCAATAGCTGACGCAGAACCCTTGATGTTCTTCACTATGGACAGCATCTCCCAGTTCCTGTACATTCTGCCAGAATGTGATGATTGAGCACGAATTAGAGCGAGTTTTTCAGTCCCTTGGCACGTACTCTTCAAGATTTCCATTTCTTCACTGTAGTCTCCAAATAGATAAGCAAATCAGCTTGCATGCATGTCGCACAATCCACAACATAAATGTGTCACTGAGGCAACATGCGTTACCCCTATCGATGGGGTATCATATTTGTATAAGTAACTTGTCCAGTCAGGTGTCGGTTTCAGCCAAACCCATGACTTGAGTTTATGGCGTGCCGTTCCCCCTGTGTGATTTCTGAGTGGGACGTCAGATCTCAGTTGAGTCGAATCTATCGTGCCTGCCGTATCTGCTGAGGCAAGCAGAGCGTCTATTTTCACAGATATTACACCATCAGGTTAATTTAAGCTGGAACAATATCTAGGTGTATGTCCCGGGTGACTATGGGGATGGGATTATTTAGGTAGATAATTATTGTTATAACTATCTAATAGATGTGTTGGGAATCTATTATATTCCACCGTAGACAGCCCTCCGCATGATACGAAGGTTTTAGGTTTGACTAAGTGCCGACCCAGGGAGGTGTCTATGGGGGATGCGGGAGTAAGCAACAGTCATTTGTGAATGACTCTGGTACTGTCAATGTATGGTACCAGCGTGAGTGTGATGTGATATGTATCGGGAATTATTCCCAGTGTGTCCGGACAACAATAGTATTACCCTGATAGATCTAGCCTGATATGGCTCGGGGTCACGTGACTGTATCTGTGAATATGCAGGGGGCTGAGTGACCGCCTGGTAATGATTGTCTCTATAGAAAGTGCGAGTAAAATCGCAATTGAATTGTAGTAAAATCAATATGATGTTCCCGTTGGGTCTGGGGATGTGAGTGATGACGATGATGGTAATGGCTTGGTATAATGACATGAGCGATCCAAACTTCGTCAATTACAACGATAAACAGTGTTCTTTGAGTGCGAGACTAGTTTATTATGTCCCATCTATCTGTCTCTTATAGAGATTCCGAGTCCTGAATATAATGACCGCCGTAACTACCCTGAGACGGTGTCTATATGCAGTCGACCCGATGTGGGTCGCCACTCCTTCAATCTATTTCTGTTAACCCTGTCCGCATGGTCCTACTCAATGTGAAAATGCTTCCTGCTTCTTCTTGCAGTGCCCTCGACTCTATCTTTGGCATCAAGCCCTGTTTCTCTGCTGGTAAGCACGTGTCACCTGCATATATGTGCCCCGAATGTCTCTTCTCCTGTCTCCTAGCCTGTGAGTGGGACATCCCTCTATCTCCATGTACTCTATGATCTATTTCCACCCCATAGACTCTGTTCCGGGTGCATCTACCTCTGTCTCATCCCACTTGTATTCCTCCCTTGTGGGTGCCTAGCATATAGGCTGCCGTGTCTCGATCCGCCATGTCTACATATACATGCGGTACTCTTTGTATATACTTTTTGGTACTTGTAATGTTACTTTTAGTTCTTTTCCAGGGCTCTCTTATTTCTAAATATATCTTTAAGTCCGTCTCTCTACATGAAATGCACTTCTCTGTGCTCCCACCCCTGTATCTCCTCCTTCGTCTCCTCCTATCCTTTATCCCCTCCTTCTCTCATCTTAACACAATATGCACATGGAAGCAGTATAGACGATTCAGGAAATTATGCATCATGGTGATCAAGACCTCGGAAAAGGGATTCTCTTGGGTTGTAACAGCTTCAATGATATTGTCACATAGGAATCTCACAACAGAACATGAAGTCCAACTGGGGAATTAATGTACACTTCTCACCACAAATGAGATACTCTCGCGATCTATCCATATAATATAATTATGATGTATAAAGCAAATTGGTCATTAAGCCTCTTCTCGTCTCTCAGCCGCTGTCTACCATGATATGGATCGCTTCATGATTTCTCTTGTATCCACAGCTGTCTGTCAAGTTTTTAAGTAATTATGTGCACATTATCTTTGGAATACTCATTCCCATGTTAAGTTGAGCTGTCTATCCCTCTTCCCGATGGCACCAAGGCAATAAATGTAACAAGTCCTCAGCATCGACCTACTGCTACCACTGACAAATTCTGAAGTGCTCATCTATGGCTGTAAATTGCACAAGTTACACCTTTATCTGCCCTTTTTTACCTCTGGGTTCACCATGTCAATGTACCAACCTTGAAATGCTAGGCTTCGCCGAGTTTGTCCTCTGCCACATCAATTTCCCTCAAAATTTGGGAGAAATGCGACATGCATTTAATGGTGTGGAATTACATGCATATAATAAAGCCTTTATGAAAAATATCTTACACATCGCCAAGCAGCCTACAGAGACCTATGTAAATTCCTGTCAAGTACACGTACCGAGAACTGTCCACTCGGCAATGCTGACCAAGCGACTATTCTATATCCACAACCAAGTGCCCACACCACATTCAAACTTGGTACGCTGGCCTCGGCTTGATACATTCACCATCCACACTCCTCACCTTTCATTCCACCTCACCTCATGACTTCCTGCCCTTGTATTATCCTCGGGTACAGCCCTTATTTTATAATCGGGCACTTCCTATTGTTCTACCCTCGGCCACGTTCCTATTATCCTATCCTTTATTGTTCTATGCCTGTTTACATTCCTTTATTCTAATTTTACTCGTTGTGGACAATAACTGCATGCCCTGTATACCTTGTTGTTCCACATTCCTTATTCCAACATGTCACTTCTTAACCTATATAAGTAGGACATGCATGTACATATTTCCTCATTCTGAGTATCAACTAGGCTTAGGCTCTTCTACCTTCTTCTCCTCTGTAAAGTCCTCGACTTGGGCCGGCATCATCAGCATCCTCCCAAGGGTCTGTCTGTTGCAAAACCAGTGGGATGCACGGCAAGTAGGGCGCAATGCACAAGTACATTGAAGCCAACACCACTACTCTTGGCCTGCAGGACTTGGCCATAGTCCGCCCGACCTTTCAACGACACCCCTCGGCAGTACCGAAGTCCATCAGTACCCGAAGCTTGACAATTCCAGGGAGCCCCAGTGATAGATGTGAAACTCCAACTTACACCGAACTACACTGCTATGTTGAATACCTTAAATTCTGCCGATACCCATGCATGAACATAGTATTAATCCATGCCTCTATTAATTTTAAGATCCTCAGGTCTCAAACAAGACCAATTGGTGTACTTCACATTGCAGATAGTTGGTGGACACATTGGAATCCCAATCCTCCTCATGGTCTCTATACTCCTACAAAAACCCAGGCCTGATCTAATTTTCCTCAATTTCTGCATCACATGGGTGTTTTCTGCTCAATTGGGTTGGCTACATATTATTATATTTCCTAGAATTAGCTACTTATGAGAGTATGTCAGATTATATCGCAGGGGTCCATATATCTCACACATCAGTATAACTACTTTTGGAAATTTCCTTCCATCAATGAGGGGAAAGGAATGCCTCATTCAAGCTGCGCTTAGGTCCATAGTCCTCAATTCAGGCCCATGCACAGTACCATGATTGTGCTTTCAGATTTCCATTTCTTCACTGTAGTCTTTGAATCAACGTGTAAAGCAGCTTGCATGCATACAACACAGATGTGTCACTGAGGCAACATGTGTTATCCCTATCGATGGAGTGTTCATCTTCGTATAAGTAGCTTATCCAGTCAGCTGTCAGTTTCCACCAAACCCACGACTCGAGTTTATGTTGTGCCGTTTCCCCTCTGTGACTTCTGAGTGTGAGTCGAATTACCGTTGGATATCAGTTGAGTCAAGTCTTTCATGCCTGCAGTATCTCCCGAGCCAAGCAGAGTGTCTATCTTCACAGGTATTGCACCATCAGGATAATTTAAGCTGGAACAATATGCACATAGAAGTGGTATAGACGATTCTGGCAATTATGCATCATGGTTGTCAGGACAGAGGAAAAGGGATTCTCTCAGGTTGTAACAGCTTCGAGGATGTCACCGCATAGGAATATCACGGTTGTCATCTTGATTCTTACTCTTATTCTCGATGGTGGGTTTCCCCAATTCTTTGTTTAGCCTTTGGTTAATTGATTGAAAAGTGTGTATCATCCACATTCTGTGTCGTCACTGGGTCCTTCTGCATAACTGTACACACAAGGCCCAACAAATCTCACTGTCTCTTGTACTTCGGGTCATAATATTTTGCTTATATCGTCTTGTCGTTGCTGTGTGCATGTTTAAACCTCTTCTGAGTCACTGCTGCACCTTGGAATTCTAATTTGGTCATGCTAACATGCACCTTATTACATGCACATTGTCCACAGAACATATACAACAACTATAGAGAGCATGGGCACCTGTTTGACCAGTGCTAATCACAGTAGCCTCATCGGGGTTGTGGTTGACTTCCTGCAAGCTGCAAGTGCATCACTTCAAATCTTTGCAATGCATTTCCTTTGTTTGTGTATTGATCCAATCTGTGACAGGCCCGCTCATTGCATTTATCATATTTGCTTCGAGCAATGTAGACACCAGTGCTTTATCCCCTTTGACTGCTCCTAAAACTCCTTTCACAGGAGTTTATTGATGCCTTAATTTTCTGGTGCAAGCCGCTCTCTGCAATTCAGACAACATCTAGTCCCGATCCCAAGCTTCCTGTCAAGATTCGGTGATGCTGAGATATCGGTTAAGTCCTGCAAACTGTTACGGGGTGGCTAGGCTTCAACGTGCTCTTGTGTTGCGCCCTGCTGTTCCATGCGTGCCACTAATTTGGATAGTGAGAGGAGCCTTGAGAGGATGCCGAGGGCATCGGCTCGAGCGAAGGACTTTAGAAATAGAGAGCGGACAAAGGGGTGCGAATCAATCGATATTCTGAGTGAAGAACTATCTACATACATCCCGCTACTTTTATAGTTAAGAAGCAAGATGTGGAACAGGGTGGCGTAAGGAATGGAGACAATAAGGTATGAGGCAACCACATGGAGGCATTGTCCACAGTGATCAGAAATAGAATAAGGAATGTAAGCGGTATTAGAATAATAGAGTATGGCTGAAAATAAGATAATGAAATGGTGGGTGGAAATAGAACAATAGAGGACGGCCTAAGATAAAACAATGGCAATGGCCAGGACAATGAGTGGCTGTCATGTTGTTCGGGGGAAATGGGTTAAGGAGTGGATAGGGGGTGAAGGAACAATGAAAGGGGATGTACGAGAGGAGTGGTCCATACAATGTACCGGATGTACCGAGCCGAGGCCGCGCGGTGGTGCAAGATGATGTGGGTAAGGGCCGGTTGGTCGGTATTCCCGAGTGAGTTGGTACTCGGTGTTGCGGGCTTGACACTTCCCGAAAACATGAACAGGTCTAATTCCATGTTGGATAACACACTAGATAAAGAGATAGTCGAGAGAGATGCTGGTGTCTAGTTTTTCAATATTCCATTGAAAACACTGTTTCGCCATCTATATTGTCAAGGTTGAGTAAAATTGTTTCTATTGGGGTGCCTCAGTTTAACCTGTTGTCTGTTTGTTTGCCAGGTCAACCTTGTTCTTCTCTCTAGCACCATTCTATTTGGTACTCCACATGTGTTAAATTATGCACTCTGAAATATTTAAACATTGCCTGCTTGATACTCACAAAATGCCTTAAAGACATGAGAAGAAGCACCGCTATTGTGAATTAACATTAGTGAAACATTCAAAAGATTGAGGAAGAGAGAATTGAGTACCTGATATCTTAGGGTTCTGGCACAGAAATTTGTTTAAATTAAGGTACTGACTTACTTAATAGTTGACCATTATGACAACCTTATTCACAAACAGTTATAATCATACTGTCTGTTGGCAGTGTTAGAACTAAGGAATATTGAGTGATATTATACATATTTTCCACACTAAATGCCCAATCTCTTCCACATTAATTCCCCAATTGAGACGCAACTCTACACCGAACTTCTATATATCATCAGGTATCTACAAAAATATTTACATAATTTTGGGAGTGGGTTTTGTGTAACATTACCTGGCCCCATACCTAGCTAGCCCCATGAACTGGAAAAGCAGAGATTGTATAATATACAGAAGGGGAAGAAGGGAAACAAACGGGAGAAGATACAATAGATATAAGAGAAGAGACTCACATGCAAAGGAACAAGAATTGAAGAAACCGGGGCACATATATGCAGCCACCGAGGACAGGTGATACAAAGACAGGAGGGAGGACATGGGACATGGCTCAGAGAGGGAATATTTGTTGTGCATAAGAAGGGAACAAAGGGCATTTCACTTTATATTCAATGGGCACCACTGACAGGTGTCATTCTCCAGAAGATTATATCGGAGCAACCCACAATGGGCCAACCCTGTATATGCTCCACAAGATCCACTAATTGCAGATCATATCATAGTCAGATGATTTACATGTATAAAGCTACTGTAGTTACAAGTAAACAACAACCGAAGTGACAAGAAAGACTTTTACCCCCCACATCACTAGCTATTAGGCTGTACTTTGGTGTAAAGTTGTATCCTGATCTGAAAATGATTGGGGGACATATTTCAGTTTGAATGTTGAATATATATATAAAATGACTCAATAGTCCCTGGTTCTAACATTATTTATACTGACTGTCCCGTATGTCAGGCCCTGTAAATTCTCTGACTTGAGTTTTTGTTGAAAAAAAAAAAAAAAACAAGTATCCTAGATGCTATTCTAACTTTCCAATTATAAACTAGGTCTCTTTCACTTACATATCTGTTTCATGACTCCTGATATCTGAAAAACCTTCAGTCATATCTGCACTTATTACAACATAAATTAGATGATCCTAATGAACACATCTTCATTGTGATACTGGTGGAAGTGAAACACTACAGCACTTTCATCCAGTCTCCTTCCATTGCTAGCACTGTCGGTATATTAGCAGCAAGGGACAAGATCCTATGTGCAGTTCCTGTAGATCTCAGATGGTTGTCAAATGGATATGTCTGAACAACTGTCATTCATATTAGTTAAAAGTTGGTGGAAATGGTAGTGTAATTATACACAATTTTGTTGATGTATTTTCTATATTTTTGTCATTTTTATCTGATTTATTATTTCTGTGTATATGATGATATGGCCGGTGTATATTGACGGCTTTAGGCACTGATCCAGGAAGATGGTGCGTAGTCAACCAGGTAGGAATGAATGCTGTGGGAGACTCGGTGTCTAGTGGTGTATGAGAGAAAATGCTGTAGTTGTGGTGTGCTACACCTAAGAACATTATCCCAGTGTATCCTGGTGCTTGACAAGATGGTCAAAATATTCGTCAACTCAAAGCTTCGTTTGCACACACAGGCATCGAGCTTTTCAATTGATTGAGAAACAGATGAGTTTAGAACTAGTGTACATCTTTGTATCTACCTAGTTTTATATGCAAATGAATCATAGCACGATAAAACAAACTCTTCCTAATGCAGTGGCAGTGCTCTCAATCCAGATGCAGGGTCGCCGCCCTGTTTTCTGATTGCCCTTCCACGTCATCGACCGTGCTCTCAAATGAACTATGCTATGCACCTAAATCTTCAACATTGATGGTGAGTGCCTATACCTGAATCCTATCCTGATTGGAAACTCTTCTAACTTTCATCATCCTCTCCTCGAATACTGCATATATGCATCCCGGTGTGGTCATATGTCATCCTCCATCACATACGTCCATCCTTATATCCATTGTAAATATTTCCTCTGCTAATCCTGCCCTTCTCCTTCACATCTCGCCTTCTGATCCTGTCCCTATGTCCCTTCCACTCCTCCAACCATATGCACGTTCAACGTGTAAATATTATCGTTCGTCTGTTCTGGGTTACAATGTTGCATGAGTTATGTCTATGTTATGTCTATAGGTCGTTACTAATTAACCTTGTGTTTCAGATCCTCTTTCTCAATGTTCCTTGGCCATTCTATCTGCGTGTTCCTGCTCCTGGTCCCTTCTCCTCCCGCTCTTCTACTATCCTCCCCCCATTCCTTCTGCCCCTCATTACAACAATTCACAACTGTTCTACCGAGACTGCATGGACTTCTTGTTGTGTACCAATATGAAACTTGTAGAAATATGAGGAATGTCTCCCTACAATTGAGCATGCCTCTGTGTTTCGTTTGGGAATTACTGTACCTAATGCACTCAGTGACCACTCAAATGGCATAATCTTTCAAAACTCCCCTGCAATTGAGTTGTTGACTATAACACCATGTCAATTGCATGAAAATGACACGTCAATGTGGGGGTGATGTTGAGTTTTGTGCCTACAGGTCAAACATTGAGGTGACATTCATGAGATTAAAGGTGTTTTCAGATGACCACCAAACTCTGGATGAGGCAATCTATCCAGTCACTTGATTCTATGCATTTAAACTATTTGACTTAGCTCAGTTCCTGGTTCTGAGTAGTTCAATGGATGTCGTCTCTTCCATCCAGGTCTTTTGTCACTGTCAAGTACACGTACCGAGGACCGTCCACTCGGCAATGCTGACCAAGTGACCATCCTATATTTACGAACAAGTGTCCACGCCACATGCACAACACTTGATATGCCGGTCTCAGCTCGGTACATCCAGCATCTACACTCCTTGTCCTCACCCTTTGGTCCGTCTCACCTCAGGACTTCCTGCCCTTGTGCTATCCTCGGTTACAGCCATTGTTTTATAATCCGCCACCCCCTATTGTCCTTTCTTGGGTCACAATTCTATTATCCTATCCTTTATTGTTCTATCCTCGTTTTGCATTTCTTCATTCTAATTTTACTCATTGTGGACAATAACCACATGCTCTGCATACCTTCTTGTCTCACATTCCTTATTCCAAATGTCACTTCTTAACCTATATAAGTAGGACATGCATGTACATATTTCCTCATTCTGGGTATCAACTAGGCTTAGGCCCTTCTACCTTCTTCCCCTCTGTAAAGTCCTCGACTTGGGCCGGCATCACCAGCATCCTCCCGAGTACCTGTCTGTTGCAAATTGGTGGCACACATAGCAAGTAGGGTGCAACGCACAAGTACGTTGAAGCCAACACCACTACTCTTGGCCTGCAGGACTTGGCCATGTCCACCCGACAACCCTCGGCAGTACCGAAGTCCATCAGTACCCAAAGCTTGACAGTCACTGCCTGTTGTTTGGTGTGGTAAACTAGGTTTCCTTGGGGTTTCCTGCGCTAGAATATTGGAGAGTCGGATGGACAAATAGGATAATGATTCCCTGGATTTTAGTATGAATTTTATTGTATTTATTGCTAGAGAAAATGTTGTGCTATTGTTGATCTACCCTAGGCTGAGTCCCAGGTTTCACCTCTGGTTAGGCACCATTCCAAGGAACCGGTCTGGGTGCCAAAGTGCCAGAATAGAGATTTGTACTCCTCTGTGCCTCCAAGTATTGGTACGATGAGTAACAAGTGTTTTGATCCTGAATGGGTAGGTGTGTACTCCGTGCTTAACCTTCGGTTCAGCGCAAGTGAAGTACACATACATCATGATGAACCTACATTAATATTCCCATGATTTTAGGAGCATGTTTTCCATGACACTGTCTACCTGGCCCCATACCTTACCCCAAGGGCCGGCTTACCTCATTTGGACTCATTGGGAAGGGTATATACTGGCATGTGTTTTCTCATTCAGTTCACTTTTCTATTTTCATACTTCCTCCTATGAAGTTTTCACCTATATACATGACAGTTCTGGCACAAGCTGTCAAGCTTTGGGTACTGACGAACTTCGGGACTGCTGAAAGGTCGGGCAGACAATGGCCAAGTCCTGCAGGCCAAGAGTAGTGGCATTGGCTTTAATGTACTCGTGCATTGCACCCTACTTGCTGTGTGTGCCACCGATTTGCAATGGACAGATACTTGGGAGGATGCTGGTGATGCTGGCCCAAGTCGAGGACTTAAACAGAGGGGAAGAAGGTAGAAGTGCCTAAGCTTAGTTGATAGCCAGAATGAGGAAGTATATACATGCATGTCCTACTCATATAGGTTTCAAGAAGCAACATGTGGAATAAGGAATGTGGAACAATAAAGTATGCAGAGCATGTGGGTATTGTCCACAGTGAGCAAAATTAGAATGGGACAATGTGAACGGGGATGGAATAATAGAATAATAGGATGTGGACAGGGACAGGACAATAAGGAGTGTCTGGCTATAAAACAAGGGTCGTGACCGAGGATAGAACAAGGGGAAGGTATTCTGAGATAAGACAGGATGAGGACTAAGGGGTGGTCATTAATAGATTTACTAGATGGTGGGAGGCCAAGAGTGGGCATAGGATGGGAGTGTAGAATGTGGATGGTACATGTGCCAAGCTGAAACCAACAAGTGGCTTGTATGTGGATTGTTTGGTCGGCATTGCCGAAGGTACCAGATCCTTGGTACATGTACTTGACACAAGCTGAAATTAACCTTGCCGAATGGATAGATCGGCAACCTGAATTTAATCTTGGTGAAGATTTTTTCAAGCTTTTTTCAAGGTACTTAGACATTATTAAATAAGCCTTGATTCATGCCAACCTTGAAAAACCCTTGAACTGCAAGATTAATTTGAGCTGAACACCCAAGGTATTGTTAGTCTAATATCCAGGTTAAATTTTGCAGTAGGCAATCTTGTGTCAGGCTGTTGTCAAGGTAGTATAAAGAGCTTTTCTATGGGTAATTCTCTTGTATTGAATATTCAGATAATACAAACGATTCTATTGTCAAAGTGTAATGAAAATGTAATCTAATGCCATAACAAGCCAACAAAAAGCCCCGGTCAATGTATGATTGACGAACCTCATTGCAAGTATTGCAGCAACCACTGGCAGGTACAGTACCCCCAGAGCAAGAGCACAGGACACATGGGGTGTTGCAGTATGAGGCACATGGGGTGTCACAGTGTAAAAGGGGGTGTGTCAGCAGTGGGGTTTGGAGGAGGCAGGAGGAAGTGCGAGTGTGGCTTATGTAATCCTACAAAAAGCGCAATTTCATCATCAAAAAATATTCAAAACAAGATACCTTGATGAAAAACCCCACTCATCAGAGGAGGGACTCAATACAGAGAGAGAGAATGGAGAGATGAAGAAGAGGATTGAGGGAGAGGATGGCTGAAAATGGGTCAAAAAGGCAAAAATTAGTAAACAACAATAGTGAAAACATAATAATAGAACTCATCTAAGTCAGTAGATCACAGAGAAAGTAATATGTGAGGGTGGGAGAGGAGAAAGGGGCAGGATGTAGCTGAAAAAGAGGCAAAAAAAAAGGAAAATCAGTATGAAAAATAGACCAAAAAAAAGGAAAATAATGCTTACCAGAGCTGGGGAGACCAATGAGAGCACAGGGGCAGCAGCAGGGCACAGAAGACAGCCATGAGAAGCAGCAGAAGATAGCACAACCCCCAGCAGAAGACAGCACAACCCCCAGCAGAAGACAGCACAACCCCCAGCAGAAGACAGCACAACCCCCAGCAGAAGACAGCACAACCCCCAGCAGAAGACAGCACAACCCCCAGCAGAAGATAGCACAACCCAGTAGATCCTAGAATCCCAGAAGAAGAGAGTAGAAAGAGAGGAGAACCCAGCAGTAATAGTCCAGGAGAGAGGCAGCAGAGACCCAGAAAGCCAGAAGATACAGAGGAATGTTATCAGCAAAGCAGCCAGCAGGTGGGGGGAAGCCACACATGAGTTTGAGGTGTGTGAGTTTGAGGCATATAAGTTTGATTTGAGGCAGTTGTTGAACCAGCCCTATGACCTAGAGTCACCCTTATACCACCTTGCCTTTTGAGAATAAATAAGTAGGTGGGGGGATTGCTGTGCATGAGTTTGACGTGCATGAGTTTTCCGTGTGTGAGTTTGAGGCACGTGAGTTTGATTTGAGGCAGTTGTTGAACCAGTCACATGACCTAGGGTTACCCTGATACCACCTTGCCTTTTGAGAATAAATATACCCGGCGGTACCGACTAAAAATACTCCATTAATAACCAAGCACGAACCATTCAATGAGTCGTTCTCGGCCAGACGTACATATCGGTCACACCCCTCATTCCTACGCCCACTCCTCACTCCTCGGTCTGCCTCACCTCGGCACTTCCTGCCCTTGTGTTATCTTCGGTCATGGCCTTGTTTTACAATCGGGCATTTCCTATTGTACTAAGGCACGTCCTATTATTCTGTCCTTATTGTTTTATTTCCACCTTACATTTCTTATTCTAATTTTACTTGTTGTGGACAATAACCACATGCTCTGCATGCCTTGTTGTCCCACATTCCTTATTCCACATGTCACTTCTTAACCTATATAAGTAGGATATGGATGTACATACTTCCTCATTCTGGGTATCGACTAGGCTTAGGCCCTTCTACCTTCTTCTCCTCTGTTAAGTCCTCAACTCGAGCTGGCATCCTCAGCATCCCCCCGAGTATCTGTCTGTTGCAAATACAGTGGCATGCACGGCAAGTAGGGCGCAATGCACGAGTATGTTGAAGCCAACGCCACTACTCTTGGCCTGCAGGACTTGGCCATAGTCCGCCTGACCTTTCGACAACACCCCTCGGCAGTACCGAAGTCCATCAGTATCCAACGCTTGACATTATCCCTAGTAGTTGGTATAGGTCTTTTGTGAATTTTGAGATGAATTGAGAGCCCCTGTCACTGATCACCACCTCTGGGAGTCCAAAGTCTCTCCGCACTGTATCTCTAAAGATCCTTGCAATCCCTTCTGATGTAGCCTCTCCATTTGTTGGTGCCAATCTAGTTTGTTTTACAGTCTATCCACCACTACCATAATTGCATCATATCCCAGGCTTTGTGGTAATTGGGTAATGAGGTCCACTAATATGTACTGCCAAATCCTTGTTGGAATTGCATTTGGAGCTAGAGTCCCCCTTTGTTTTGCTGGGAATGTCTTTGTTTGTTGACACCTACTGCACCCATCTACATATGTTCTCACATCTCCATGTATCCTTGGCCACTAGTAGTTCCTGAGGATGGGTTCTGTTGTTTTGACCTCCCAGGGTGATCTGCAGTGGGCATGTCATTGTATAGATGAATTATTTCCTCCCAAAGCATCCTGTTCTTTAGTATGTATATCCTTACTTCCCACATTATGATCCCCTCTTCTTCCTTCCAATCCTTCTCTCTGCTCTCTACCCTCTCTCTGACTTTGCTCTCTATATTCTCTGCTTTTCTGATCCTTTTCATCAGGTCTTCCTCCTCTCCTCTGAGCTCTCCCCTTATTGCTTGGGAGAACTCTTGCTTCAACACTGTGACTCATGTGTTGTCTCCTTCTACTCCCTGTTTATGGTCTTCCCATCTTGAGAGGAGGACAGCCTTCTTGTTGAGTTAACTTGGTTGATGCTTCAGGATAAAATCATAGTCTGCCAGTTCAAGTGACCACCTGGCCTGGCGGCAGTTCAGCTGTCTTGCCATCATGAAGTACTCTATGTTCTTGTGGTCCATCCATATTTCAAATGGCTGCATCATCCCCTGCAGATAGTGCCTCCACTCTGCCAATGCCCGCATGATGGCTAGCATCTCCTTGTCAAGTATATCATAATTCCTCTCTACTTCATTGAGTGCCTTGGACATGTAGGCCACTGGTTTCCAGGTTCCTTGTTACATTTGTGACAGGATTGAACCACTGGCAAAGTCTGAACTGTCTGCTTCCACTCAGAATAGGTCCTCATCTGTTGGGAAGGCTAGGAATGGTGCTGCTATTACTGCTGCCTTGAGGAGTTGGAAGCTTATCAACTGTTTTAGTCCCCAGTTCCATGGCTTGTTCTCTGTTATTTTATGCAGTGGTTTGGCAATGCTTGCAAAGCCTTGGATGAAGCGACCATAGAAATTGACAAAACCCAAGAATTGCTGCAATTCATTCTTTGTCCTGGGAACTGGCCACCTGCTCACTCCTTCACTGGGTCTATCTCCACCTTCCCTTTGCTCATCACCAATCTCAGATATTCCACCTTCTCCTTCTCAAACTTGCATTTCTCTCATTTGAGATATAGATTGTGTTCTTGTAGCAGGGCCAAAACATGCTTGACAGTCCTTCTGTGTTCTTTTAAGTCTGTTGAATAGATCATGATGTGATCTACTGTATATAGGTGCTGACTCATCCTTCATTGATCAATTCATGGAAATTGTCATCATCATCTGGAATGTTGCAAGAGAGTTAGTCAATCCAAAGAACATGACCAGTGGTTCGAAGAGGCCTTGGTTGGTGATAAAGGCCACTTTGTGTTCATCTTCTTCCTTAACTTGGACATTATTGTATCCCCATCTAATGTCCAGCTTAGTGAAGATGTGTGCACTGTGTAGTTTGTAGATCACTTCAGAAATCAGTGGTAGTGAATGCAGTTCTTGATTGTCATTGTATTCAGCTGTCATTAGTCCTGCACTGGCCTCAAGCTGCCCTTTCTTTTTCATGAAGAATAATGGCAATGCAATAGGAGACTTGGATGGTCAGATCTTCCCTGACTTTAGGTTTTTTTCCAAAAACTCATCTAGCTGTTTCTGTTCCTCCAGACTGAGTGGGTACACCTTGCTTGAGAATGGTTCAGCCCCTGGCTTTAGCTTAATTGCATGGTCTCACCATGTTATGATGTGAAGGAATGACATAATCATAATTAACATAATATCTCCCAAAGATAAAACAATGGCGAGGTTCGGGACAGGGTATGGCTTCAACTTGTATGTTACACCCACCGGATCACACTGACCCTAATTTCAGAAAGGCAAGACAGAGAATTAGCTAGTAGAGAATCAAGGTTGATTATCTCACTGAGGAATGAACTACTGAAGTACAGGATCTTTATACTACTTTCAAATCTACTAGGAGTCGATTAGATTCCTATAATAGAATAAGAAAGCCAAGGATCGTGAAAAGCGAGAACGGAAATACTACGCCCCAAATAATGATCTCCTCTGTGACATTGGGGAGCAATGTGTCACTCCGATTCCCAATGGAGTTACCCTAAGGAATGTAATAGCAAATCGAATATAAGAGACTGAGCAGAATTGCGAATAAATGAAAGTGGAGTGGAACATAAATGAAAGGATATTAAACGTAAATGAAGATGGAATGGAATAGTGAGCATATGGAGTGTGATGTAAATGGAATAAATGAATTGACAGGAGCATGCGATGCCAAGACAGATATATGAGGTGCATATAGTCCGTGGGCTGAGGGCATATAGTTGAATAGGTGAGCGAGGGCAGAGTTAGGCTGAGTGGGCTGAAATGAATGGTCGGGTATTCCAGCATGTGGTTCCTGACACACTGCCATCATTCTGGGAGGTTATTGTCAAACCCCTCCTTTGTGAATACCCCTCTAAACTCTTCCAGGTAGTATGCTGGCACCAGTTCTTCTACCGTCCTTCTTCTTCTCCTTTTGTCCCTCTTCTGCCAGCTTTTGCAAGTGTGTCCTGGCTATATGTCCTTCCTCTTCCTCTGCATATATCCGGGTCACAAATATATGGTCTCCCTCCTCTAATTCTTCCTCCTCTTCTCCTGCATCATCCTCCTCTATACCTGCTCTTGACATTCCACATTCCAAGGGACATTGGTCAAATGTCATCTCTCCTGTCTTCCATTGGGTTATACTTCTGAAGCTAGTTGAAGCCAACAATGAGGTCTGTCTTTCCGGTATTAGTGACTGCAAAAGGGAAGGCCTCCAAATGATTCTTTATCCTGACTCTGAGGGTCACTGTATGGGTTATTGGTCCTCCTTCATTGTGGGTTCCATCCACATTATAGACAGGTAGTAGTATTGGGAGTCTTTCCATTGGCAAACACTTTGCTTTGTACAGCCTTCATTGATATAGCTCCCTGTTTCCCCATGGTCTAGGAGCACTTCAATTGTGAATCCTCTTTTGTCTGTCAGTGTTTCAACAGTGGTGGATATTATCACCAAAGATTGGTTGATTCATCTGATCCACTGTTTCCTTCCCCTAAGCTCCTTGACTGCTTCTATACCTTTTTCTCTTCTCATCCCTCGTATGGCTTCTACTACTTCTGATGTCACCTCACCTTTCCTTCAGCTGTGTGTCCACTGTCTTAATACTTCCTGCCCTGACTTGTTATCTTAGTGTATCCTCTACAATACACACTCTGCCATTCCCTCTTTGGATTTCTCTACCTCTTCTACTGTTACCACCTTCTCTTCTCGCTTCCTCTTCTCTTTCTTCTCCTTCTCAACTTTCAAGGGTTGTTCTGGGATGATTTCAGGTTCCGGTTCTGCACTTTCTTCAACTGCTAGTGGGGTGAAGTAGTTTACAGATATCCAGGGTGAGGAGGACATCCTTTTCACCCCTGCCCCTCCTGAAAATCCTCCTTCTTCAACATCTCCAGCACCTCCTTTTTCTCTTCTTTTTCCACCCATCCATCATTGCTCTAACCTTCTGTTTACCTCAAGGGTTGGGATAGTTTTGTGCTATGTGTCCTTGCTCTCTCCAGTTGAAGTACATCACCACGCTCACTGGTTTCCTTCAAGCCTGATTAATCTCCATGGGTTGTGGTCCCAAAGTAGGTGGGGGAGTGAGTGGCTAAGCTGGAGTAGATTGCTGATTCCTTGGAGTCTGCCATGCCCTCAGTCCTATAGTCCCCCTTTTTGTCACTTGGTATTCATGCAACTGGCTGTCAAAATGGAGGGCATATGACTTCCACTTGTAATATGTTGTTGGAATGGTCTCCAGTGTGTAAATCTGTTCTACCACCTGTGGGGACAGGTTCCTCTTGAGCAAGGCAACATATCCTTCATTGTTATACCCTGCCTGTGACCTATATTCCTCAAACTCCACAAAGAACTCTCTTGCTGGCCTTCCTCCTTGTCTCAGCTGCTCCAGCTTTTGTTAAGCCATTTCTTTCTTATTTGGGTCATGGAATGTTATTGTCAAGCGTAGGGTACTGATGGACTTTGGTACTGCCGAGGGGTGTTGTCGAAAGGTCGGGCGGACTATGGCCAAGTCCTGCAGGCCAAGAGTAGTGGCGTTGGCTTCAACGTACTCGTGCATTGCACCCTACTTGCCATGCGTGCCACTGTATTTGTGACAGACAGATACTTGGGGGGATGCTGATGATGCCAGCCCGAGTTGAGGACTTAACAGAGGAGAAGAAGGTAGAAGGGCCTAAGCCTAGTCGATACCCAGAATGAGGAAGTATGTACATGCATGTCCTACTTATATAGGTTAAGAAGCGTCATGTGGAATAAGGAATGTGGAACAATAAGGTATGCAGAGTATGTGGTTATTGTCCACAATGAACAAAATTAGAACAAGGAATGCAAAGCAGGGATAGAACAATAAAAGACAGGTTAATAGGATCGTGACTCAAGATGGGACAATAGGGAGTGGCTGAGTATAAAACAATGGGGTCGTGTCCGAGGATAATACAAGGACAGGAAGTCCCGAGGTGAAGTGGACCGAGGAGTGTGGATGGCGGATGTGCCGAGCTGGGACCAGCGCACCAAGTCTTACGCATGCGACGCGGGCACTTGGTTGTGGATATAGGATGGTTGCTCGGTCGGCATTGCTGGCGGATGGGTCTCGGTACGTAAACTTGACAGTTTTCAGTGGCTCAGTACGGAATTCCTCCCAACTCTGGTAGCTACATGTTCCTGCTTCCAGTTCCCCTGTGACATGACTTGCCCACTAAGCTGAAAACTTCACTTTCATATAGGACAAGGAAAAGTGGATCTTTTGCATATGGTCTACTTTGAAATATGATGCATTGTCCTCAAAGTTCAGATAGAGCTTGTGTAGGAAGATATCAATCTTCTCTGATGAGCTGTCAAATGGTTCTGGTATTGCGATTTCGCCAGCTGATGGGATAGAAGAGGTGGTTGTAGATGTCAGCTGGAGTGTTTGGGCATGTAGTACTACTAGGTGTTAGTTAAGGTGGTGTGTCTGGTTGTTCACCAATGTAGTCAGGTCTGCATTGTTTTCCTGCAGGCCTGCAAGAATTTGTTGTAGGAGATCAACATTCATGATAGGGTGTTATAGGGATATGATAGTCTTGAGCTAATGTCAGCAATGACAAGAGCTTCAATACTTGGGAGCAGAAGAGGGAAATGAGCAATGATACTTATCAGTGTATTGACTAACTCAAGACTGAGCTTTAACTAATTACCTAAGAACTGTACATATAGTCTGGCAGAGTAGCAGAGTCCAATAACAAGTAATAGAGAAAGGAGTGGAGAAATCATGACAGGTATGTACCCTATTCATTCAATTAGTGGCTGAACTGGCCCTGCAGGAAAACAAACCCAGCATGATTCTCCTAAAGATAAAAGGGGAGACTGTGGAAGGGAAGGCACATGATGGGACACTTAGTCTCACTGCGATCCCTTGAAGAACTGGGGAAGTGCAAAATGAGGCAGTAAACCCCATTACAACCCTAGAAGGTGTAAGCAGGAAGGCAAATGGCAGGGGGATACCCTTTGACACAACCCTGCTTAAGACACTGTTGAAAGGCACTACCTGTGTGCTGAGATCTATTATTCTATAAATAGAAAAACTAGTTAGTTTGAAAAAAAAAAAAAAAAAAAAAAAAAAAAAAAAAAAAAAAAAACAGGATACTAGTGAGAACTTGACAGATCCCCAACCCTCTGACAAAGAAAACCCTATAAGAAATTAAGCAGGAACTACCTGCTTCAATTGGAGTGAAGGCTTGAAGGAACAAGACTCATATGGGGAGATACCCCCTGAATGGAATTGTGCTCGCAAAAGCAAAGATAATCCCAGCATCAAGTTGAATGCCATTATAATGGAAATAGATGAGGAAGCTAAGGAAGAAGAAGTTAACACAAAGGGTAAGGGGGTAATGGAGGGAAAATGCACCTTTCCAGCTAATGTAGCCCCCAATAAGAAAGGGAAATATCATATGAGATTCCATCCAGATAGCAAACAGCTAAAGAAGTCTGAGAGGTTCTCTTGAAACCCTCACAGGTACCCAGTGGGAGATCCTTTAGTAAGAGTGGTTGCAAGGGACCTCTCTCAAGCCCATCCATCTCCTCCAAAAGTGAACCCTCAAGCAGTTTCAGCAGCAACAACAACTCATATGGAACTGAAGAAGAAATCAATCCAGATAACTCAAGTAGTACTGGGAAGTTCAACAAGGGTAGGACTTCTTGGGAAAAGAGGAAAGACCTTCAGAAAGCTAAAGAAATCCAAAAACTATTAGCTGGAATAAAATTGAAGCAGCTGCCTGTCTACAACAGGGCTGCTAACTTAGATACATTAGATCAATGGATATACAATATGGATACTTGTTTCAGCATGTCTGGGATTACTGATGAATGGACAGTAAAGGCCACCTACTTATCCAACAAGGCCAAAGTCTTCTATATGAAGCATATCATGCAACATACCTAGAAATTGACTGTTAAATGAATTTATAACAGTCTATTTGATTACTGTTTCCCTCCTGATTATAAACTAGAGTTAAAACAAAAGTTAATGAACTCTTACCAAGGGATAAAGCAATTTATTTATTTTGCAAGAGATGTGAAGTTCCTAGTGAAAAGGTTCCCCGATATCATGAAGTGACAAATCATACAGATAGTATGAAATAGTGCTGCCCAGTATACCCAACTCGAATGGATTAAGGCTAGGTGCAGCCCAGGAGACACAATGTATTGTTTTTGCTGGTGGCTGTAACTTGAGGTAGAGAAAAGAGGTCGCAAGACTGGCTAACAAGTTGTGAGGAATATTTTTGTTACTACTGCTATCATTATAAAAATCTTCTGCTATTGGTATACAACTCCTCAGTGAGCTTGGTCAGTAATTCCTATTCAGAGAACCTCCCTAACTATGAGAGCTGTATATTGGTGATATGACTGGGTGACCATTTCTTATTTGATATCAAATAAGATTCCATCCAATCATGCAATCTGGACTCTCTGTTCTGCCTGCCATTGTATGTACTTGTTAAGTCCGCATATCAGGCACTTAGCTAGTACTTCCGAAGGGGTTTTCCGGGTTAGTGCGAAGGTCCGTAACGGGGCCGAAGACCGAGACGGGAGTCGGACGGACTACGGACGGGGACGGAGGCGCTGGAAACTTAGAGTAGGTCACGGAATAGTTCAATCCGGTCACTGAGGTGTTCGAGGTCGAAGGGACTTGGCTTCAACTTATGTGTTGCGCCCTCCTCGATCGTCTGTCCCTAATTTCGGAAAGGAGGCGGGAGTTTACTGGAAATGAATCGGAAACTGGTGGGAGACTAAATCGATATTCGTACTGGCAAACAGTCCAGTCGTCTATCAGACTATATACATGTGGCTTATCCTTGTACTATTTTAGCCGGTCATAAAACAAGAAGAAAGGGAGTACAAGGGGTCAATAGTAAGGAAGAACAAGGGGGTAAGGTACGCGATAAACTAGCATGTCGGTTATTAAGATGCGGAAATGGGTTGAAGGAATCGGGATCGGATTAGTGGTGGTTCGGACAGATGTTACGGGAACAGGAACGGGAACGGAGACGGGAACGGGAACGGGTCCGTGCTTCGATGGTCGGGGAGGATTCGGAGACGGGGGTGGGTGATTGTGGGGGTTGGTGTGGGTTTGTTAGAGGCATGGGGCGTAACAGTACTCCTGAATCCATATGTTCAGCCCTTGATTGGTAATGATATGATCTGTCTCCATTTGGTATCAATCAGTCATGGGTTGCAAGTTGGATCCAAATTGAATATGTGTTGTCATATAGAACTGTCAAAATTTATCTGTATAGTAAGATGCCTTTATTCAGTGCTTCCTCATTTGTAGAATGGCTCCCTTGATATTTCCCTCACAGTGGGCCCATACCAGTTTGTTAGGTACACATATGCCTCTCCCATATAAGCAATCAATCTCCCCCTATGTTGCTGCTTTGTATCTCCCTAAACCATCTCTGACAAACATGGAGATAAAAGAGAGAGAGAGAGAGAGTATCAATCAAAGTGCTCGAAGTGCCAGGTGCTTATGGTACACTATAACTATGGTGTAAATACATTCCTGTCTCATGCCCTAGGTAGAAAAATAAGAAAATTTGACAAGTGAGAAATAAGACCCAGGTGAGGAAGCGAGGGGGCAGGGGGTGGTCATTGGCTATGTATGATGGCAGGGAAGGTCTAATAAGACTGATAACTGACACACACAGCAACAAGTGCCTTTGGGGCTTGTCAATATGGATGCTAAAGACAAGACCCAAAGGTGTGCAATGGTGTGTCGTTATGGGCGCTTAATTTAAGCGCCAGAGAACGCAAATGCGAAAGAGAAACACAAGTGCAAGAATAAAACACACATGCAGGGGAATAAAATCATGCCCCAACAATGTATGGTATTGCAGTGTAGTTAGGGAAATGCATGGGTCAGGCCAACCCACATGGGTCACTGGGTTGGGTGTCCTTGGATGTGGGTGCGGGTCAAGCTGCGAGCACCCGTGACCCAGGCCCAACCCAGGGCATCAACTCTGACACGAATGCAACTTACACGTACATGCACATGCCGACACAAACATGACAAAAGCACCGTACATGCACGTGACACCAAAAATGTGACAAACGTGCCATACGAGTCTATGCATCGTACACATCGTACACGCCGTACACGTCATATGCACCATATGTGCCGTACACACCGTATGCGTCGTACGTGCCATATGCGCTGTACGCACTGCATGCACCGTACAGGCAGTACACGCCGCATGCATGCGGGTGTGGTGTGCACCCGACACCCGTCGACCCATGGGTTGATGGGTTTGGGTTTCCCATGGGTCGGGTGTGGGTCACTCACATTTGACCCGTGGGTGACCCGTGCCATTCCCTAAGTGCAGTTTGACTGGAGTGTGAGCCAGGGAGGCGCATGGGGCACTAGGTGCCCATGAGGGGGTTGAGTCTGCTGGAATGAAGGCCAGACAGTGTCATGACCACAATACCATGCTCTGACTTACTTGGCAGTACTGACTGACCGACCCTTACCCATATCATCCCTCATGGCATGCAGTTTCGGCTCGGTACACTCAGTTCATCATCTGGTTCATTATCCTTACCCCACCCTCTTATTCTTTATTATTATTCCACTCCCTGTCCTTCCCCCTACCCGCTTACCCTTGGGACATTCACTATTCATTGCCACTTACTCGTGGCCCTATTGTTTTATATCTCGGCTACCCCTTATTGTTCTATTCTTTCTCATAATCTCACTTGTTTATTATCGATTATATTTCATTGTCTTACTTTCATATTGTTCTATTCTAGATTACTGTGGAAAATACCTCCACATGGTCTTCATGCCTTATTCTTTTCTCCATGTCTTATGCCACCCTTATTCTACATTCCGTCTCTCAGCCTACATATATAAGTAGTGAGTGCATGTACCTAGTTCCTCAGTCTGAGTATCAACTAGGTTTACGCCTTCCTACTCTCCTCCTTCTGTTCAGAAGTCCTTACTCAGGCTGACACCCTTGGCATCCTCTCAAGTATCTTTTCCGTTACAAGTTAGTAGCACACACAGGAGGCAGGGTGCAATGCACGAGTACGTTGAAGCCAAGCCACCCCAACTGGCCTGCAGGACTTGGCCAGTTCCGACCGTACCATTGGTAGTACCAAGGCCTGACAGACAGAGGGAGTAGCATGTTATTGCTTCAGTGCGATATTGGTGTAATCACAAAAGCATTTGGTGGTTTGAATGTAGTGTAGGGTGTGTGGAATGAGTCTTGGATCCCCTAATAGTCTAGGAATGGAGTGGCTGGCTTTGCCGGCTGCATGCTGTAGCAGACTATGTTGTTCTAGGTATTTGCAGCAGTGAATGAGGTAGTGAGCTACTGTTTCAGGTTTCCAGCACACATCACAAAGTGTGGAGCCGGCCACCCTGATCGGCCATTGGGGATGGATATCAGGCCGTAGTTATAGATTAGATATAAGTTATAGATTAGATATAGTATCATTGAGCCTGGCACTCCTTGTCCAATACCATTGTCAATACTAATAATGTCAGATGTAAAACCATCAAAACTTAGCATTATATAGCAGTCCTTCAGCATTGCTGTAAAAAAAGTTTACTAATTCTGTTAGATATCTGAGCCTTCTCATGTTCTTGATTAGACGGTCTGTAATGGCATTTGGAAAAGTATTAGCTATGTCAAGGATGATTGTAGCTACCTTTTTTCTCCTCCAGGTTTCTTTCACTCTGTGTGTCAGGTGTAATAGCGAGTCTGTTGTTGTCTTACCTGGAAGGCTGCCAAAGTGTCATGAAGGTAGGAGGGAGTGGCAGATACTAAGGTAAACTATTATGTCAGTCATAACACCTGACAAAATCTTTCCCATGGTATTGTACAGAGCAATGGGGAGATATGCCTTGGCAATCATATAGTCAGGCTTTCCCGGCTTTTGGAGCACAACAGTCTTCCACTTTCTCCATTCTTTGGGGAAGTAGTTGAGGTAGATAATCACTGTAAGGCACCTGTGCAGAAGTAGGACTAATAGAGGTGCTGCTTTTTTCAGGACTATGTTAGGAATACCATCAGTGCCTGGTGCTTTGTAAGGACTGGTGTTGTCAATACAGTGCTGGATTTGATGAGGAGCTGGCATTGTAAACCTGAGAGGAGGAGGAAGGGGGTCATGGTCAGTAACTTCAGAGGGTAACTCTGTAGGCTTAGGTGGAAAGAAAAGCTTAGCAAATAAGTCTGCCTTCTCCTGATCTGAATTGACCTCTGCTGTAACATTCCCATTAGAATCCTTAATGCAGAGTGCTGGGATCCTTGTGTGTCCACCATCTGAGAGGGTTTTTTAGAGTATTTGCTGGCCAACCAAATGTCTCTCTCAGTAATGTTCTCCAGCCAGTTTTTCCAGTGGCTTGCTTTTGCATTCCATAGAGCTGCAGTGTAAATATTTTGTACCCTGTTGCAAAGGTCCAGACAAGCCTGCCAGGAGACCATTCCACGTGCCTGAAACTCAGTGTGACTGGCTTTGGCATAGTTGCAGCATAGTGTGGTAAGTTCCCTGGTCCACCATCTTCGGATATGGGGAGAAGGCCTTGACTTTGGTACCTTGGCCTGTATTGTACACTAGATAGCTCTAGTTAACTGGCTGACAAACTGGTCAAGCTCTATTGTGGATTGGGGGACACTTAGCAAACTAGGCAATTCCAATCCGATATTCAGCCTCAGCTCCTCTGTAAAGTCAACCCAGTCCACTTTCTTGAAATCATATCTTTGCATGACATGGCTTCTTGGTTGTTGTACATTAAGTGTTGTGTGTATTAGGAGATGATCCACTCCTAGAAACTGGTCTTCATGACATGCATAGCACTCGAGGATGAAAGAGGATATATCAGAGCTACAGAAGGTGAGATCGAGAGTTGACCATGTGAGGTGGATATCGGATCGGAAAGTTAGAGTGCCTGTTGGTAGACATAACTCAAGATCTTGTTGTACAAAAACCTCAAGGAGGGCCTCTGCATCATTTCTCTTGCATAGTACAGTAGGGGACAAAACCATTCAAGTGTTTTGAACATTTGTGTTGTACTGTAAATAATGGGAGTATTACATAATCAAACAATATGACGTAATTTGTGGAGATAGCCCTGCTTCTGAACTTGTGGTGACAATCAAGATGATTATGTAACTCTCAATATTCATTGAGATATTAATTATTTAAAAAAATGAAGCATTTGAACGGTTTTGTCCCTTACATTTTTTAAACAAGAAATGGTATATATCAATAATTGGTAAAGCCCCTATTTGCTCTCATCACTGCCTGCACCCTTCTAGGAATGCTCTCAATCAACTTCTGACACACCTCTGGCTTTATCTCCTCCCATTCCACTCCAATCCTCTCTTAATGCTCATGGACTCCACTAGGAGGGTGTTTATAGTCAGAAAGGCACTTTTTGACAATAGTCCAGAGGTGTTCAATGGGGTTTAGGTCAGGAGACTGAGCTGGCCACTTCATGACCTCATAGCCATGATCAGAAAACCACTCAGTGGCCTTCTTCCATGTGTGCTTGGGGTCATTATCCTGTTGAAAAATAATGTCAGTAGAATCTTTACCATGATACTCCAGGCTAGCCTGAAGCTCATTATGCCTGTACAACTCTCCATCCATCCTTCCATCAATTTTAGAAGTATAGCCAGGTCCTTCCCACAACATACAACCCCATACCATCACAGAACCTCTACCAAACTTCAGTGTTCCCTCAACTAGCCTATCATTTAAAGGCTCTTCAGCCTTTTTATACACCCATCTCCTTCCATCTAATCCCAATCGATTGATTTTGGTCTTATCTTATCAGATAACACACTTCCAGTCCTCTAGAGTCCACTCCAGATGAGCTTCTGCAAACTCCCTCCTTGCCTTCCTATGCCTTGCACTAAGAAGTGGCTTCTTTTTCTTTACAACTGCCTTCATCCCAGCCTTCTTCAGGTTCCTCCTTACAGTCTTGGATGTTACTGGTTCATTGAGAATGTTTTTGAGCACCTGGATACCCTAGGTTGCATTCTCAATCTTCTCTCTTTGCATGAGTGATATGATATGGTGGATGTTGGAGGGGGATATCTTGGATGGGCGACCACCAGTGGCCTTGGGTATATCAGGACAGTGTTTCCTGCAACTGGTAGAGATAGAGCCAACAGATATACCAAGGTAAGAGGAGATGTAGTGGCTAGAATGACCAATTTTGAGTAATTGGATGATAGAGTTAACTTTAGCAGCAGAGAGAGGCTTCATGGTTCTGAACAGGGGATGTTTGGCTGTGTTTGGACAGAAACAAACTATAAAAAGGTTCACATGATGTCACATGACTTGTCATATGATTTCCAGCCCTGTATATACAATTTATTGTATTAATAACTGTGAGGGACAAAACCGTTCAAATGCTTTATTTTTTTAAATAATTAATATCTCAATGAATATTGAGAGTTATGTAATCATCTTGATTGTGACCACAAGTTCAGAAGCAGGGCTATCTCCACTAATTATGCCATATTTTTGATTATGTAATACTCCCATTATTTACAGTACAACACAAATGTTCAAAACACTTGAATGGTTTTGTCCCCTACTGTATGTGATGGTTTGAGCCTGACCACATTGCATGGTGCTTGTTGAAGTCCCCAGCACAGATGAGAGAGGTGTTTCCATGTGTAGGGTGTGAGATAAACCACTTCTGTAGATGAATAATAGCTTTGTCAGTGTTTGGCAGGTTGTAGACATTGTAAATATCAATAGTTGCACTCAGAGTTGATTTGGATAGAGCAGTAATTAGAGAAGATGGGATCCAGATCTGTTGAGAGTAGCTAGATATTAGCCATGTAGATAATAGGATTATAGAGCAGGGAGGGTCAGAATCATCTGAGTGTTGAATTGGGTATATGTCAAGTACACGTACCGAGGTCCCGATTATTTGCCAGTGCTGACCAAGCAACCATCCTATGTCCATGTAGAAGTGTCCATGCCGTATACATAACACTTGGTGTGCCGGTCTCGGCTCGGTACATCTGCCATCCACACTCCTCGGTCTGCTTCACCTCGAGACTTCCTGTCCTTGTATTATCCTCGGTTATGACTCCGTTGTTTTATACTCGGCCACTCCTATTGTCCTATCTTTGGACACATTCTATTATCCTGTCTTTCATTGCATAAAATTGTTATGGCCCGTACTCTCACTAAACCCATACCAGCCCCACAACCACCCACACCTTTTATGGGACTTTTCCAATCGCTTAAAGTGTTATAGCCCATACCACCAAACAAACCCACATTAAGCACCACAACCACCCACACCATTTCCGGGACCCTTCCAACCACCCAAAGCCTGAATGACAGATTTCCGGAGGTCTGACATACATTCCAAGATTCCACAATTCCGAACCTCTGAAGACTCCAAAGTCAAGGTTCCGCTACTTTGATAACCGACGCGCAGGACCATCGCGTACCTCACTCCCTTGTTTTCTCTTTATATTGACCCCTTGTACTCCCTTTCTCCTTGTTTTATGACCGACAAAGATAGTACAAGGATAGTCGCATGTATATAGTCTCCCAGTCGACTGGACTATTCGCCAGTACAAATATCGACTTAATTTGCGTCATAGTTTCTGATTAGTTTCCAGTAAACTTTCCGACTTCCCGAAATTAGGGACAGACGATCGAGGAGGGCGCAACACATAAGTTGAAGCCAAGTCCCTGCGACCTCGAACCACTCGTACCACCCTATACTGTGAACAGTCCCCAGCCTCCCGGCATTCCTGACTTCTGTCCCCGATTCCAATTCCAATTCTGATCCGATCCCAATCCTTACGCCACCCATGGAGTACGAACTTTCCCTCGGAACCCTATCAGAAACCCCCCGAATCCTTCCGGAAGTCTCTCACTAAGTGCCAGCATGCGGATTTAACAAAAACACTGTCAATTGCAAGGCCTTGTTCAATAGCAAGGTTTGCTGTTTCCCTAGTCTTAAAATTGATCATTAGTGGTCGGTGCTTACTTTTGTTACGAGCATCTTTGCCATTGAGCCAGGAGATATTTGTGATAGCATAATCAGATGCAATGGTATCACTATTGCTGGCTTCTATCTCCCATATGGCCTCAGATGGGTCTCCTACATCATCCAAAATAGAGGTAGGAGCATTGTGAGCTACTACAACATAAGATTGCTGTGGGACCATAGCATCAGGGTCAATCAGCCTGGCCTATTCCTCTGCATAGATATGCACACGATCTGCTCCTGCTATTGATTTGAATGTGAGAGTGGAGATTACCAGCTGCAGATTTAGAAATGCCACAAAGTGGGGAGGGCATGGGGATACCCCCATTGCATGGATCAGCAAAATACTCCCCTATTTTGTCATTGGACCATCACATTAATGTTGCAGGGAAAAATCCATGCTGTCTTGCATTCTTGTTTGAGTTTTTAAGTGAGAGGAAAATTTGTTTTTCCCGAAGTTCAGCTGAGGTAGTGGGCTTAGTTGGCATCCTGGTGTTGGATGTAGGGCTGTTTTTAGTTATGTCAGCATAGGAGGGGTGGGATGTTGTAGAATCTGCAGGAGGCCGAGTGGAGATCACCTGTTTAATCTCCTTAATCACCATTTGGAAGTCAGAGTGTGATACCAGGAAATGATCCTCATAGAGATAGGTGGCCTCACATAGTAACTTCGTGATAGCAATCAACTGGAGTGCCCAATCCTTGCCTATGTTGTAAGTGCTGCCCTTTTTGAATTCGCCGAAGGATTCAAGTGCATCTGTAAGGGCTGAGAGGTCAGTCTTGTTGGCATCAGTGATACCTCTGCTGGCCAAAACAGAAACTGGATTTCCTGGGTCAAGGGTGGCAGTATGCAGAGTTGGGGTAGGGGACCGATTTGGCCTTTGTGGTGCGGGCGCCTGCAAGCCCGAGGAGTGGGGAGGAGGCTGTACTGAAGTAGCAGAACAAATCTCGTATGGAGGGAAAGGTGAGTCTGAAGGTATACTAGCATAACTACTTTCCGAACCGCATTACACACCCGAACTATTCATACAAGCCTCAACACGATCCTCAATTTTTTTCATCGCCGCCCTTCTCCCATTGATCAGAGCTTTTCTCAGGAACAGCATTATGGTTGCATGCCGGCACCCCAAACACCACATCCATATCTTCCAACCGTAATCCCTTTGTCTCTGGTAGAAGAAAGACACCGTCATCGATGCGCCGAAGAAGAAATACGTTCCGTAACCCATGCTCGTGATCATGAATGGTGTGGATTTGGTGATTACGAATTGCATTAGCCTTGAATAAGTGAGGGAATAATATGTTAGAATGTTTGTAAAAGAGCAGTTCAGTGGAGGGACGTACCATTGTGTCATGGTCGCTGATTAATGGGGGCTGATTAACGAGTGCAGGCATGAAGACGAAAAGACTAACTTATTGTCACACCCAAAGTTCGAGTCCTCAAACTGAATATCTCGCTGGGTAAAATCCAAGCGATTCCATTCCAGCTTGCGCAATAAAATACCACAAAGACATAGATAGCGGAGATAGCTGCCCAACCACCCGCGGACCTACCCGAACTCGTTGAAGAGGGGTTAGTCCGGGATATATATGCTCCAATATACCACATAGGCACCGCTGATCCTAACGAGCCCACGAGTAGCGCACGCCGTCGACCAACCCGGTCAACGAGAAACACGAGGAAAATAACACTGACGAGGAGTTTTACGACTGCATAGATACCCGTAGCGAATAGCGCAGCATTCTGAGCAGCCACGCCGAGAGTCCGGAATATTGTGGGAGAGTAGTAATTTATCGCATTGATGCCGGAGAGATTTTGGAAAACCATCATGCCGACACCGAATCCAACGCGGTTGCGGTGACCACGCGTGGAGAGTTCTTTGAGGAGCTGAGAGTATGATGCGCCGTTTGTCAATTTTTCTTCACGTTCTAGCTGCGATCGCATGTCTTCCAGCTCTGATAATACATATGTGTGATCCTCTGGGAGTTGTCGAATCTTGGAGAGTGTGGACAGACATTTGGAAAACTGCCCACGCTGGGCAAGCCATCGAGGACTCTCCCATAACTGCACAAGCGAATCAGCCGCCGGTAGGACGAATAATGACTTATGTAAATGCGGCTCACGAAAAACATCGATATGAACAATAGCGCCCCAGGGATAATCTGCACGGCGATGGGAATCCGCCATTGCGCGGAGGAGCTATTTGGAAAGTGTAAAGCAGTCCCGTAATTGATCCAAAATCTGCCCTTTCCGTCAGTGCATCGAAAGAACGACCTATTGACAAATCACACCACGCTACACCTACCCAACCAACGCGCCAACCTGAAACATAATCTCGTAGATTCCTACCACACGCCCCCGGACTGCGGGGGGTGAAAACTCGGCAATGAACACGGGCATGATGGTGGTCGCGCTGCCGACACCCAAGCCATTGAGCGTGCGGCCGATATACATCATGTTTATTCTCCCGTTTGCCCACGTCTGTATAAAACTTCCGACCAGAAAAATAAGGCTGGAGAGCTTGAGAGACAAGCGACGACCCCAGCGGTCGGATATAGGGAGCACAAGCAACGCGCCGAAAAAACAGCCACCTTGGAAGACACTGACAATGTTCGAGGATATAGTGTTCGCCTCGCCTGTGGAGAGGTTATTCATGCCAAAGGCATCTTTGAATGATGGCAGGGCAAGAGTGGAACCTTGAAATTCGGATTGAGTGTTAGATGTATACTGAGGAGGAGACTTTGGCACACCAATGAAGCCAGTATCATAAC